>PVJC01050528.1:0-11789 GCA_004026665.1 Murina feae | reverse complement strand
TTTTTCTGAACAAAATCTGCAGAGTCTTGAGAGGTTTTGGGGTGCAGAAGGGATAGAGGCCTATGGTTAGACCAGGATAGAGTTAAAGGAAAGATGATGGGTTCAGGTCACAGGACTGAAGAACTGCTGAAACAGACAGGAATGTCACTCACCACCACCCCTCCCCTCCCCCCAATAGGCCAGGAGGGCCTGAGTATATTGTCTTCCTTTTTTGTTATTATTGTTTAACTAGGGGCCCAGTGCACAAAAATTTGTGCACTTGGGAGGTCCCTCAGCCGGGCCTGTGCCCTCTCACAATCTGGGTCCCCTCTGGGGATGTCAACCTGCTGGCATGCCTGGCCAGCCTGGGTGAGGGGCTGATAGCTGTTTGTTTGCAGGCTGGCCAAGCCCTCCAGTGGGCACCCTGACCCCATGGGGGTGTGGCCAGCCTGGGTGAGGGGCTGATGGCTGTTTGCATACTGGCCAAGCCCCCCAGTGGGGTCCCTCACCCCATTTGGGTGTGGCCAGCCTGGATGAGGAGCTGAGGGGCATTTTCAGGCTGCCCACAGTCCCTTCAGGTTTTGGGTCCCTACTGGGGTACCTGGCCAGCCTGGGTGAGGAGTTGATGGCTGTTTGCAGGCTGGCCAAGCCCCCCAGTGGCATCCCTCACCCCATTGGGTTGTGGCCAGCATGGGTGATGGGCTGAGGGGCACTTTCAGGCTGCCCACAGCTCCCATTGACCCAATGTCCCAGCAAGGCTGGCTGGAAGCAGGTTCTGGGGTTTGTTTATCTTCTATAATTGATGCACTGTTCCTTTAAGCCGAGGCCTAGTAACGAAGCCTCCTCTGCTTCACCTGGCGGCTTCTATAATGAGACATTGTTACCCTTAGTAGTCAGGCAAGGCCTGCTGTCTATGATTGATACTTTGTTGCAAACATGTTTTGCCTGGAGCCAGGATAAGCTGAGGAAGCTGCAAACAGTTTCAGTTTCACTCCTGCTGCAATGGAAGCTGCCGTTTACTCAGGTACATGAGTGGCAGCCTCCATGTTGGCTGGGTTAATTTGCATACAGTTGTTCTGATTGGCTGGTGGGCGTGGCTTACCCATCCCAAAGTGATGGTTAATTTTAATATTATGCTTTTATTAGTTGAGATATTGTTTTGAGAGAGAGAAATCTCAGTTGGCTGCCTCTTGCACGCCCCCTACTGGGGATCAAGTCTGCAACCCAGGCATGTGCCCTGAATAGGAATCTAACTAGCAACCTTTGGTGCATTGGATGATGCTCAACCAACTAAGCCACACCTGCCAAGGCTCTTGTCTTTCTGACTACTGAGGAAGAACTATTCCCCAGGGAAGCAGATAAAGGATGTCAAAAACTCAACTGCACCTTCACACTATTAATACTGTTTAGCCATCTTCTAATAAATTCTCTGGGCTATTTGAATGTGTCCTTTTTTTTATCAACTGCAAATTTAGTTTCATATGTGTACTTGAACTTCATACATATCTATATGAAATAGAACCAACATTTCTCAAGTACATTCTCATACCCTGTGCTTCATGTGTGTTTTCTTATCCCCTCTCCTCCGTGGTGCATCTACTGTCATTAGACACAAAACTCAAAACTCAAAAAGACCAAGTAAGACCCCTGCTCAAGGAAGCACACTCCTAAAAATCTGGTCTGGGATTCCAATTTAGGTTGGATTCCAAAGGCCCTGTGCTTTCCATAATACCTTGGGAGCCAGCAAGTACAGATTTCCTCTCAAGCTGAGGAAATTGAATTTGGCATTGAATAGCAGCATCCAACTCTTACCTCTGAAAATAGTTTTGGCAGTTCCTCAAGAAACTGGTTGTATTTTGTTGTGTAACATTCATTTCTGTTTGACAACATTTCCAATATTTAAGAAAGCTGAAGATTTGGTTGATCTTCTGACATTTAAATTAGTTTTTGCATGTCTTTCCTCCCAATTCAATTTTAGGTCATTAAATTTCAGAGCATAGTTATAATTATAAAGAAGTGTTTTCTTCCATATGTAAACACACACACACACACACACACACACACACAAAACTACCATATTACTAGTATATTCAGAAACAAGGCCAAGGATGGCCTTTCTGAAACCACATACTTCTCAAAGTGGGGTCCAGCAAACTTCTGCGTCAGAATCACCTTGGGAGGGTATTAGCATGCAGGTTCCTGAATGCTCTCCCAGAGATTCTGATTCTGGATATGGAACCCTACTATCTATATTTTAAGCACAGAAGTTCAGGAATCACCACTACAGACAATGCTCTGTAAAAGAAGTGTCGTAAATACCAAAACTGTGGAAGTTTTCATACCCCAAGAGTTTGAAGGAGGGTCAATTCCAGTTACTGAGGTCTTCACTTGAAATGAACATACATGAAATTGACAAGATTTTATCTGTGCAAATGCAATACTTATTTTATGGGGAAAAAGTTGCTTCAAGTATGTCATTATTGATATGAAGCATACTAACCCCGATCAACTTACGCACATCTACACCACAACCCAGCAAATTGACACATACAAAAACTAAGAGACCTCAAGGCCCAAGGCAATTGGTCCCACTGTCTTTCTCCTTCTCCCATTCTCCTTGTAGCCTTATTCTCCTACCCGTATATGATTACGGATCTTCTCAGCCCATTATCTTCTTTACCTGATTGGTACCAATTTATCACTCAAGGATTCCCTCTTCCTGGAAGCCTTCCCCAATACCCTGCAACTCCATTGCAGCTAAAACAGAGAAGTTCTCCTTTCTGGCATCATATCAGAATCAACTGTGTAGCTTGCAATATAAATATCACCCCTCCTGCTCTCTTATGATTAGGGTTTGGGTTAGGGTTAGGGCTTACATAATATATCTTTGTCAATATTCTACTTTTAATCAGTTTATGTCTTTGAATCTAAATTGTTTCTTAAAGACAGCACATAGTTGGGTCTTGCTATTTTACCAAATATAAGTGTTTGCCTTTTGATTTGAGTGTTACTCCATTCACACTTAATGGAATTATTGTTATGGGTGGATTTGTTTTTTTCTTTGGATGTGATGAATTTATTTGCTTTTAGATTTCATATTTTTAAATATCCATGCAATTGTCAATATGGTTGGATTTCTTTTCAATATGCCACATCTTTGTTCCAATTGTTTTCATTTGCTGCTTTCTGTATTAACTATTTGTTAGGATACCATGACAATTCCTCTTTTTATTTTTCAGCCATTATTTTGTTGTCTTATAGTTGTTCTAATGTTTAAAATATGCATCTCTAACTTATTACAATCTACTTCAGTTAATATTGACTTACTTCTGGTAAAATGTATTAACTTTGTTTCAATAAAGCTCTATTTCTTCCTCCATACTTTGTGCTATTAGTGTCAGATATATTACATCTATATATGTTATAAACTCAACAATATAATATCATTATTGATTTAAGCAACCATAGTTTTAAAGAAATTAGAGAATAAAAGATTTTAAAGATATATATAAATATATCCTATATTTGTCTACACTCTTAACCATTTCCAGTGTTCTTCTGTACTGCAAGTATCTGACATTAAGCTCTTAATTGCTCAGCATCTATTTCAAAACACACAATTGCCAAGTGTCTGATACAGCTACTAGCAAAACAACCAATAAGGAACAAGGCTCTCCCACCAATGAAGGCGCCTCTTTCAGAAAGCCCTGGGTGACCTAGCTAACTGACAGCTTGCATGATGCTGCTTTTTCTGCCCCACATTCTAATAAAGAGAACCCACAAAACCTTAGACACCCGACCCTTGAAACTAATGAAGCCAGAGCCCCAGGTTTATTCTTCCTTCTCTCTCTCTCTATCTCTCTCTCTCCCTCACTCCCTCCACAACTTCAGTTAAGTATGTCATGTACCTACCCTCCAGAAATCTTATTCTTCAACTTGCCCTGATGGTTTGGGCCCGAATGCATCCTCTGATAATAACAACCCCAGGGCCACTCCACCCACAACATTTATATCTAAAAATAAACAAATTTATTTATACACCCTCCTCCCCCCCAAACAAAACAACAAAACCAAAAAAAACACAAAAAAACAACATAGTCCACGATCTAATATAACAAAATGGTAAGAGTTTTTTTTTAAATGTTTCTTATGCTGACAATTATAGCATGATCCTATGACTTACATGTAACAGAATCAGTTATAACAAAGGTTTTCCTTTTATTCTGATCCTTTTCTTGGTAAGGGTGACATATAACTTTCTAATTCAGCTCAAAATAAATCACTTTCCCAAGAAATTCCTCTTCCAGAATTTCCAAACAAACTGAATAGGGCAGCCTGTCTCATTTCACTCTCATGAGATCTCCAATGCAAATTAAGCAATGCCTAATACAAAGACCCTCCACTGCCATGAGTTACATACCAATCTGAAAGAAATGCACAGTAAGCAGGGAGGGGGTTCCAAAAGAGTCTCCCAAGAATGTGCCACTTCGGCATGTGTACTATTTTGACCTGAAGACCACCCAGGCCCAAAAGACTCAAGAAAAGGGGTTTCTACCTCTCCTTTAACTGCCTAAAAGAACATAGAGGGCTTAGTCCAGGAAGAGAGCTATCGCCAGAGATAACTATAAAGAATGTGGTCAAGGGGGAAAATGGAGACTTATTTAACACTCTTTGTAATACTTTAAGCAATAAAACAAAAATTAAAAAAAAAAAGAATGTGGTCTAGGTGTGGTGGACTGGGGATGAGGGGAAGTCAGCAAGACCTGCTTATGCCAAGTCCTCTCTGTGTTCTGTTGTCTCCGCATGGCATGACAGACATTCGTTTACCAAACGTTGATTTTCCCACCTCCCTGTGAATTGTCTACTTTCCCTTTGAAGACCCAGACTGCAACCCCTTCTCCTTACCCTTTTGCCTGACTGCCTGTTATGTAGTCCCCAAATGTACATAATTAATCTTATTTTTCTCCTGTCAATCTGTCTCATGTCAATTTATTAGAGCAGTCAGATAACCTAAAAGAGTAGATAAAAAATGTTTCCTCCCCAACAGTACATAGATGACAAAAAGTATTTTTACAATGAGCCCTGACTCATCCTTGGACAATATTCTCTTGCTGCCCATTTTTAATGTACTCAGATTTCGGGAATAATTGTGTTCTCCAACCTCTGATCCTAACCCAGTTTAACAGGGCTACCTCCCTTCTCTCTCAAGTCTATATGGCATAGTTTCATAGGAAAAAACCCTTAGAGCTACATTTAAAATGCACATTTTAATCAATGCCCAAGATTTGAAAAGGGCAGTGTGTATTATGCTCATTCTGCCTCCACCTCTATAGAAAAGGATGGGCAAGATTTACATACTGCTTAACTCTATCACAAATTATTTCTCTGCAATAACTTACAGTTTGTTCAGCTCCTAGTATTAACCAGGTCAGATTCTCAAATAATTGGCTGTAAGGTTACACAGGACATAACATGTTCGGTTTTATTCTCTGCATTCCTGCCCCATAATCTGTGTCTATGTCACAAGAATAATTGGGAGTCAAAGCAAAGCTGATAAATGTACATGTTTTCATGTCCCAGGTAAACAGTTTTGCAGCTGTTAGGTTCCAAAGGATTGCTTTTATGTTCTCTTGTTCTCCAACACAGGCTTTAAGAGATTGAAAATCAAAGTTTCCTGGTTTGATTTAACCTAACAATTGCATAGTTTGTTTAATTATTGTCTTAATCCCAAAGTGTGATGGAGGGTGAATTTCTGGTGGGAGGGAGAAAGAACAAGGTTTCTGTAGTGTAAGCCCTAACAGTTGGTGTTTTTA
Source organism: Murina feae (assembly GCA_004026665.1). Classification (NCBI taxonomy): domain Eukaryota; kingdom Metazoa; phylum Chordata; class Mammalia; order Chiroptera; family Vespertilionidae; genus Murina; species Murina feae. Next base: position 5,997 of record PVJC01050528.1, on the reverse strand, counting down.
AAATGCAAGTGCCTGACTTATGCTTTGACTGCTGAACCAACCACTTCAAAGATGGCTATCGCCAATGAACACATCAGAAGCCATGCTGCCTCCCCAAATAGAAGCTCCTTTCTTTGAGAGAACTTGGTTGACTTCAGTGAGTGACACGTGTGTTTTTTTTCTCTCTCTTCCCATGCTTTAAACTCCTGCTAGTTTTAAATTCACCAATAAAGAGTGAGCCCGAACCTCCTGGGCTCCCACCCTCAACTGCAATAAAAGCAGACCTTGAAACCCAGATCTGTTCTCTCTCTCCCTCTTCCCTCTCCCTATTTCTCTCCCTCCCTCCCTAGGTGTGCTATGTAATTTCCAGGACTTGTGAGTAATAACCTATATCTTTTCAAAGATTTCTGACGGTAATTCTTCATAATAAGAGCCACAAGGGCCAGTCCAACCACAACAACATTGGTTACTGAAAGGCTGAGGCCAGTATAAAACAGTATCTCTGGGAGAATATTATTGCGCATATAGTGTTCTCACCTTTCCTCCCTTCCATAAACAGCTCTTCAGCCCAGGTTCACCTGCTGACCCACAGGACAGGCATCCAGAATCCTTTTACTATGATAGGGAATGAGCCTCACCTCCAGAGAACACGCACAGCAGCTTTTCTCAGAATAAAGAAAATGTTCTTACCCTAATGCAAACGTAGAACAGTGCAGCTTTTATGAAAAGTAACACTGAAGGGAAAATATCCTTCAACAAAATAAAATTGGGCAATGCGCAACAACCCAGAGCCAGCTGGCAAGGAAACCCAGTGACGATACTTACTGCCCCTTCAATGGTCAGGGTCTATATGAGTTCAAGAACATAAAGTACTTAAAGTTGATTATTGCTACCTGTCCATTCTCAGTTGTATCCTCGCTTCTTTGTGTATGGCAGCCTCCTACTCACCCTGACTAACCAGGATCCCCATTCTGATGCCCATGTTTTCCCATTTTTTTTCTTCACTATAAAAAATTACTTGTCCTACTCCACATTCCATCCAGGTCCTGTGTGACAGGTTCACTCACTGAGCCATAATACTGATGGATGATAATTGCTCTGTGTGGTCCTCCTTCCTAAGATATATGACTATTTTTAAAGGGGACCTTTAATATCTTTACCCAAAGACATAGCAACGTAGAAATTCGAGATAATTCAGCATGAAGTGCTTGACAGGGGAGGGAGAAATGTGTCTACTGATGTCCCTCAAATCATCCCTTATACATTTGTACTATATTCAGGATGCTCAGGCAATGAGGCATTGCTATCCTCTTTATATGGCTAGACCCCTTTACAAATCCACTATGGAGATACTGCAAAGCTAAGGACCCAGTTAAGTGTGAGCTAATCAGAAGTACCAACAAAACAGAATGGGGACTCCTAATGTATTATCTTATCTGTATGTGCCCCATTAAATTCAATTAAGTGACAACTTTTGCCAGACTTCCTTAGAAACTGTCACACCATACAAATACCACAGATATAATATAGGAGAAAGTCCTGCCAGTTACTCTATGTGTGACCTCTAACAGGCACACATTCCCTCAGAACCTCAGGTTCCCCATAAATAAACTAGAGATCACAATACTTGCCACCCAGGGCTGTTGTGAGGAATGTGAAGACTAATACACCGAAGCCTCATTTAAATTGGAGTTGGGAGGGCCTATAGAGGGAGCTCTCACCACCTATCACTCATTGTTAATTACCCCAAACAGGAAAAGACTACATTCCATATCTGAAAGGAAGATATTTTTCTACTCTATTACTCCAGCAGGAAGAAGGAAGATCTCCTCTCCTGGCAACCACTCAGCCAATGAAAGATTGTTATAGCAGAGCCAATGAAAAGCCACTGCACTTCAAACTCCCAGTTTCTCCAACAGACTCTTTGTTTACAACCACCCCTCTGAACTCCTCCCTTCCTTTGTTCCCTGGACTTGAGTGTGGTTTGCCATTAGACATATGTCCTGAATTACAATTCTTTGTTCCCCAATAAACCCATTTTGCTGGAAAAATATCTAGCTGTCTATTTGTTTAAGATCCACAGAAATAAACAAGATGGTGCCTATGAAAGCAGAGAGCCTGGAACCTGACACACAGTAAGAAACTAACAAATGCTCTTCTTCATCTTTACCCCAACTTCAGGATTCATTTCTTATCTAACACCATTTTATATGAACTTGTAAAAGCTCATGTTTTTCTCTTCTCCATAACTACTCACTCTACTCCTTACATTATATGCTCTGCCTCTTGGGAAGACCAATCAGTCTGTTTCCCTGTGTTCTTTTCATGCTGGCCATAGCAACAAATATGGAAGGCCTCACACTTCATCAAGAACCTCCCAAGAACAGCCTCTTAGGCCACAGTTGGCACTGTGATGGCTCCACCAGAGTAAGGAAAAACCTGGTCCACCCAAAGCTTCCAGTCCAATTGAGAGACCTGCTCAACATACAAAATTGTTATAAGACAATGTGAGACTGTGTGTTTTTAGTGTGTATTATGTTATAGATGCTAAGTAATAAAAAAAAATAACAGCTAATGTGATGAGTGCTTGCAATGATTCAGGCACTGTTCTAAGTACTGAATAGAGATAGATAGATATAGAGATGTAGACATAGATATAGAAATACATAGACATAGACATAGACATAGACATAGACATAGACATAGACATGACATGATACTATTGTTATTCTCATTTTATAGATAAGAAACTTGAGGCAGAGAAAAATTAGGCAGTTTGCCCAGGATCATGCAGTGCTGAGGCCACCATTGTTTTGCGTTGCAATAGAGATGTACAAAACACAGTGCTGAGCACATGGCTCAGAGAACTGGATTAGTGTGAGATTCTTAAAGGCAAGAATCATATCTTTCTGAATTTTATTTCCATACTAGACATGTATAGTTCATATGTGGTGATTAGGTGACTAAATGAATGAAGAGAAGTCTTGTTGAATGATGTGGGGCTTGATAATGAAAGTATAGAAGACCAAAATAAAGGCTCTTCATGGCAAGCAGAGTAGCAGGCTCACATGCTCAGAGGCTGAGTTTGATATAACTATAGCCAGGAATTAAGAAGAAGACTGAATGGAGCCCCAGGCTTGTTTTGAGAATAATGGTAAATACCAATGGGTGGGTGAGATAGATGGAAAAATGGGGAGGCTCTAAAGCTTAAGCAGAAAAGTATAGTGTTGACACCAGGGGCAACAGGGACCATCCATAAAACCTCAAGCAAGGAAATAATTTGAGAAAAGCAGCATTTTAGAAAGACTGATGTGGCAAAAGTGAAAAATTGAAAGAGAGTGGAATTATCCAGGTGCACCATCAGAAGGGGGTGAATTTAAGTTTGCTAAGTGGTTGAATTAGAAGGAAAAGCCACAAGAGCCAAAGCAGAGAACAATTTGCCCTGCCAGCATGGCTCAGTGGTTGAGGGTCAACCTATAAACCAGGAGGTCACAGTTCTATTCCTGGATGGCAGCTCGATCCCCAGGGTGGGGAGGCAGCTGATCAATAATTCTCTATCATCTCTGATGTGTCTCTCGCCCTCTCTCTTCCTCTCTGAAATCAATAAAAAATATATTTTAAAAAAATTCAACAACTACTGAGTGTCTTCTCTGTGCCTGAAATGGCGCAAGGAGAGAGTAAGAAACTCAATAAAACATAATCCTGCTTAACTATTCACCAACAAGAGGAACATGAAATTGAAAGATATCTGCCAAAATAATGTCCAGGTAATCTTAACTAATAAAAGCGAAATATTAAAATTAACTGTTTCTCCAAGACAGGGGTAAGCCACGCCCACCAGCCAATCAGAGCTGCTGTATGCAAATTAGCCCAGCCAAGATGGCAGCCCCGGTGTGCGGCTTCTCCAGGGCTGCGGCCTCCACCATCTTGGGAGCTTCCCGCCTGGGAAGGCATCCAGCACCTTGGGCCTGCAGATGCCTTCCCAGGCGGGAGCCTGGGCTGGGGTGGGGGGACCAGGCGGCTGGACCCCCGCGGCCCCTGCCTGCGAGGCCATGGGGTGGCCGGCACCACCGCAGCCTCGGCTTCCCGGGCGGGAGCCTTCCGGGGCATGGGGACAAGGCAGCCGGACCCCCGTGGCCCCCTCCCGGGAGGTCGTGGGGTGGCCAGCGCCACCCCAGCCTCGGCTTCCCAGGCAGGTGGCCCGTAGGGTCAGTGGGAGCTGTGGCCAGCCTGAAAACTGCCCTCAGCCCCTCACCCAGGCTTGCTACACCCCCTGGGGTGAAGGTCTCCACTGGGGAGCTTGGCCAGCTTGCAAACAGACATTGGCCCCTCACCCAGGCTGGCCAGGCACACCAGCAGGTGGACATCCCCAGAGGGGTCCCAGACTTGGAGAGGGCACAGGCCGGGCTGAGGGAACCCCCCCCCCCCACCGCCAGTGCACAAATTTTTGTGCACCAGGCCCCTAGTTAGATTATAAAGGGTGTCATGCCAGAAATCAGATCAGAAGGGTGAGATACTAATTCCAGATGTATAAACTGGTAGGGGAAAACTCCATTTTTCTCCAGTCTCTCCATATGTATTTATCTCTCTGATAAGATTTAAATCTTCTCAAAAAAAAAAAAAAAAAAGGAAGAAGAAGGACCCATATCATTCATATCTTTCAAAATACCTAGGATAGTACTAGAACTGAAGAAATAGTATCATGGATACCTATGATCAATTAACTAAATGTCATGAAATCCAACAGGAATTTCTTCTTCAAATTATTACAATAACCTAGTTTCTCTCCATTCTGTTCCCTTATTATCATTTTACAGTCCTCTCTACCCTCCCCCCAACCTTTTCTCTATTCTTTCACAATCACCTCTATACTACTGATGGGGACATGTTTCTTTCCCCTTCAGCCAGCTGACTCACTGTTTTTGAGTTTCAGAGACTCTATCAATTGAGAAAGATAATCTTTTTTATACTTTCAAAAACATTAGCATGACTAAGGAAAGACTGTATGCTAAAGCTGAGAAGTATTTTAGGAGCTACAATGTGATCAGTGTTAGAAAGGTGTACCATGTTGGTGTTGAAGCTGCAGAAATCCATGGACTCGAATTCCGTTACTGACTTTCTGATCTCTGCATTTCCTTTCTAGGTGCCTGAGCTGTTCCATCTATACATGGGAAATGCTCTGCTATGATAAACTCACAAAGAAGAAGTCTAGGATCCAGCACAGGCCTCAGCACAGAGCAGGATTAATGGAAAATACCCCTAAGGCTAGGAAGTAACTCTCCAGCATACCATCTCACAGGTGATTCTAAATGCAGCTGGGGAAAGGCAGGTGCTATTAACAATGGGTTGCCTGCTCAGTATAATCTATAGATACATGATGGGGAACAGGATGCCAGTCAAAAGGCTGATGAAGTTCCTCAGAGCATCATTTCCCACTGCAATAATCCAAGAAACAAAAGAAATGGGGGCTAAAACAACTCCTGAAGGGATGAAAAATGGTTTTCAAATCTCTTACAAACTCCAGTCAATTGACACTAACTGCCTAGAGCTCTGTGTTAAGGACTTTGGGGCTGTTCCAGGACTCCTTAGGAAGACAGTGATGAACTGATGGTGAGACCTAGTATAGGGATATGTGTGCTCTTTGGTTGGATCTGTCCAAACCCCACCTTGATAATCAGAATGAATAGTCTAAAGAATTGAGTGAAATTCAGCTGTAAAGTTTCTAGAGAATGCCAGTGAATCTAATCTGAGTGTTTCCTGAATCATTACTAGATGCAGGCACCAAAAGGAGGCCTTGTAGTGCAGGAGAATGAGTACAGGAGAGGCAATCAAAAGGCCAGCAAGTCTTCTACAAACTAGCTCTAAAATATTGGGCAAGACACTTTACTCCCTTGCGTTTCCATATGGTCATCTGAAAATGGGTAAAGGGCATGCACTTTCTAATAAAAAATTTCATATTGGGTTTTTTTCTTAATTGTCCATATTTACTGTTTATCCCTCCCCCCCCCCCAAAAAAAA
>PVJC01050527.1:0-11777 GCA_004026665.1 Murina feae | reverse complement strand
AGATACTGAGAAATATTAAAATACATAAAATAAAAGACCAAACATAATGAGCTATTCTTCCCTCCATCCTTTTTTTTGCCTACCCAAGTAGTATCTACTGTATTCCAGGCATTGTGCTGGCTGCTGTTGAATAAAAATATTGAAAGAAAGACAAAAAGATAAGTTAACATACAGCTTCTTAATAGTCAACTAGTAACCTCGTGGAGAATACAGACATACATATGCTAAATGTAAAATTGTAATTATGCTATAATAGAAATAACAACACAGTGTCATGTAAGCACACATATTCTAAGTCCCCATACAGCCAGAAACATGTGGCTTAGCTACTGCTTTTAATTTTATTGCTTAGCAAGGTGATAATGCATAGTGTCCATTGCAAAAGGAGAATGAGGGAATACTTTGTCGAGCTTTGCAGAAGAGATAGTGGCAAAATAAGATTAGTAGAAGAGGTCATATTTGAACTGGGACATTGATGGGGAAAATAAGACATTTTTTGGGGGCTAGCAGTCTGAATCTGTGCCAGTAATTTAATGTACATTTTTGATAGCCTATAATTAAGTCACTGCCCCTTTCTCCACAATCTGGTCTTGCAAGACCTATTTACTTAAATACTCATATTTTACAGAAGCCATAAACCATGAAAAATACACAACCTCTGGAGGGGGTTATCAATGCTGACACCAGGCCAGGCCTTTAAGTATGGTCTCATGGCCCCCATCCCAACACACAGGTCTTTTTGCAAAGCCTGCAAAAGGTCCAGAAGTCCCATCCATATTTGGGGGGCAAAGAAACCAAAGGCTGTAAAGGGAGAGCTTCCTCCATATGTTTTTTTCAGGATTTGGAAACAGTTTTCCCTGAGTCACTGTACTATTACATGAAAAACATCTGAAAATAAATGTTTTTTTCCTGTATCTCCAAGTACTCCTGTGTATTTTTCAGTTGCCTGGTAAATTCTGTAACAATATAAGGATATTTCTTGTTGAACCTGTTTTCTCTGTGAAAAGACCCTGACGTTTTCTAACTTTTTCTCCTCCTGTTGTAATTCTGGCTGTAATTCTCATCAGCAGTGTGTGGAAGGTCTAGTTGCTCTACACACTCACCAGAACTTATTTTTGTTTCTATCTTTATTTAATCAGAGTCATTTTAAAAGGTGTGTACTGTCATTTCATTGTGGTTTTAATTCACTTTTCACTAATGACTGATAATGTGGAAAATCTTTTTCAAGTGTTTATCAGTCATTTGTATATTTTCTCTACTGACATGTTTTTCAAACATTTTGCCCATGTCTATTGTTTTCCTTTGCATTTTTATTTTTTAGTTATTAAATTTTTTAATATTTTCTGGATACATGGCTCTTGTCTGACATATGTTATGGATATTGTCTCTGAGTACTATTGGTTTTGTTAACAACTAGAAACTCAGTGCATAAATTCATGCACAGATGGGGTCCCTCAGCTTGGCCAGCCTGGTGGAACTGGGGGAAAGGACCACAGGAGCTTGGCCAGCCTGGTGGAACTGGGGGAAAGGACCACAGGAGCTTGGCCAACTGGCCATCCCCTGACCAGTGCCCATTGGGGCCAGGCTGGGCAGGTGAAGGGGCCACAGGAGGTTGGCCAGCAGGCCCCAATCGGGTAATTGGGAGCTGCATGCCAGGGGGAGGGACCATGGGAGGTTGGCCAGCCGCTAGCCATGGAAGGTTGGCTGTGGGAGTGCACTGACCACCAGGGGGCAGCTTCTGTGTTGAGGGTCTGCCCCACAATGGTCAGTGCACATCATCGTGACTGGTTGTTCCAGTCATTCAGTTGAAGCAGTCACTTAGGCTTTTATACATATAAATTATTTCAAAGAACAAAAGTTATAAGTTTTGATTAAGTAAAATATCAATATTTTTATAATGGTTCATGCTTTTTGTGTTCTAGGAAACCTTTGCTTAAACCCTCTAGAAATTTTATAATTTTAGGTTTTATATGTAGGTTTGTGCATGATTTCTAGCTTTTGGTATTAGATAAGGATCACTTATTTTTAAAATCCACATGGAAATATTATTGCTTTAGCAATATTTATTACATTAATTTTATGTATTGAATTATCTTGACACCTTTGAAAAAAATCAGCTAACTTTATGCCTATCCTTTTGCCACTTCCAAGTTCCTTGATTTCTGTAGCTTCATTTTTTAAGTCTTGAGATCAAGTATGGTACATACACTAGCATTGTTTTCTATTAGAAAATGCTTAGCCAGGTAACGTCATGTCAGTTGTATTTCCATATATATTTTAAATCAACTTTTCAAGTTCTATAAAATACCCCCCTATGGGATATTGATTGCAATCGCATTAAATGGGTAAATCATTGTGTGCAGAATTGATATTTTGACAATATTGAGACTTCCAGTCCATTAACAAAGTATATCATTCTTTTTACTTAAATCTTTATTTTTTGTACAATATTTTATGATGGTAGTGTGGAGATTTTGGTTTTCCTTGTGATCATTTTTATAATAAATAGTTTTAAAAAGTGTTTTTGATGTTAGTATGTGCAAATGCAAAATACTTTTACATTAGCCTTTTAGCTTATAACCCTGTGAAATTCACACATTAGTTTTAATAGATGCTTTACAAATTTACTTTTATGTATAAGCAAAAATATCATTTTCCAAAAGGAATAGTTTTACTTATGTTATTTCTGAACTTTATGTTTTATGGCTTTTACTTTTCATATTCCAATTGACAAGATCTTTAATATAGACAGCACTGAATAGAACTATTCCTATTCTGCTAAGAGTTTTTTCATGCATGGGTGTTGAATTTTGTCAATTGCATATATTAAGAGAGTCACTTTCATAAAAATTCTGTTAATATAGTGAATTTAATGGATTTATGTATGATTGTCAAATCAATCTAGCATTTCTGGGATAATATCGAATTGACTATATTTATTATAATTTACATATTGTTGGGTTTAATTTTATAATATTTTGCTAAATAGTTCTGTGTCTATGTTCATGAGTAATACTGGGTCATAATCATTCATTGTTTGCAATATCTTTGTCACGTTTTACCCTCAGGTTTATGTCAACTTTGTAACATGATTTGGCAGTGCCTTCTTCCTTTTTATCCTGAAAAAGTCTGAATCATATCAGTGTTATTTCTTTATTGAATCTTTAATCAAATTAACAATTGAAACCATTTGGGCATAGTGTTTTATTTATGTGAATATTCTTGATAATGTAATTTAAAAATGCAATATTATATCACTATTCAGATTTTCTCATTATTATTATGCCATCTTTTGTGAGTTTTGTTTTTTTAAGGACATTTTTCTATTTTGCCTAAATTTTCACATTTCTTGGCATAATGCTATTCATATTATTTTATCATTTTTTAAATATCTGTAGAATCAGTAGCACAAATCACTTCTTCATGATATTGGTGATTTTCTCTCTTTTTTTCTTGATTACTCTACTTACAGGATTTTTAATTTTGTTTATCTGTTCAAAAAATAGATTTTGATAATGTTTTATTATTTTTAGTTTTCTAGTTTTATTTATTTCTAATTTTTCTTTGCTATTTTGATTCTATAACTAACTTTGGTTTTATTTGGTATTCTTTTTCCAGCTGCCAAAAGTGGATCCTTGGATCACTGATTTCCCCCCTTTTTGTTATACCATTCTTCTTTTCCAATATAAGCATTTGCCTCTTTAGCTGCATCTTATCTTTTTGTAAATTAATTTGGATAGTTTTCGGTACGATTGTGTATTTACATGCAATTTTCAGAAATAATATAAAAGCATGAATGAACTTGAAGGACATAATGTTACATAAAATAACCTAGACCGAGAAAGACAAAATACTGTATGATCTCACTTTCATGAGGAATCTAAAAATTAAGAATCAAATTTACAGAAATGGAGTAGAATGGTGGTTGTCAGGACTTTGGGGACAGAGGAAATGAGATGTTTGTCATAGAGGACAAACTTACAGTCTAAGATGATTAAGTTCTGAGTATCTAATGTACAGAAAATACTCCTTATCCTTTAAGGAGAAAGGAATTTGATGAAAGGAGATGGCAGTTCACAAAATCCCTGACAAGGCTTGAGGACTATGTTTCAGGCTAAACCTTCAGGAATGCCATTTATAACAAGGCAAAGCTCCTTCTATCTAGAAGTAGTATTTCTAATCCCACAGCTGATCGCTGACTGCACTGGCATTTGCCATATTTCTTATATTCACTCAGAAAGTGAAGCATGGTTTCCTTAACTGAGATACAGTGGTACAACGTCTGGAATAAGAAACTTCCACTGATATGAGTGCCAATGATTTCACTACTGTAACTCTTTCTTAACACACTAGCATGCTGCAACAGGATATTTTTACTTTCTCTTGACAATATTTTATTATAAAAGAACCCAAAAGTGCAGAAAGATGGTCTCTAGCTGATGGTGTCTTTTAAACTTTATGGGAGTATACTTAATTAGCAGATTCTATCTTGAATTCATATTACTAGCTGCAACAAAGTGCAGAAAATGTAATTTTATATTCAGCATATTTTGCTGAAAAATGTGAGAATAGGTTGTATCATTTATAATATTCTGCACAGCATGTGTCTTGTTCCTCATTTTAATGAAATGTCACTTACAAAATCATTATCATATTTGTTTTATGCTTTTTCTGCACATTCTTTATTATGTTAATTATTTCCTAAATTAACAATGGAGAGATTTTATAATTACAAAACTTATGGAATATTTTTTAAACCCCAAGTCAGATTACTCAGGTAATTTAAATTAGTTTTCAGTTTTCTCTGGAATATTTCTATATCCTTAGACTTTCAGACATGGAAGTTTTGGGTTCCTACCTGGAAAATTATCTCCTTTCTCCCATTCCATTTCCTCTAGGTATTCTAGTTTGTTACTCTGCTATTCTATTTCTTCTATTACATTTCTGTCTTCCAGAGTTTGTTAAATTAACTCACCCACTACAGGTAATAGCCCCATTATTTTCACTGTCATGAGTCCATTTATAATATTCCGTTAGTATAATTTTAGTTGTATCTCTGAAAGGAGGCAGGAAAAAAAGACATAGAAAAATCTATAAACATTTTCAGGTCTTGTATCCTTTATCAATATCTGAGAGAGATACATTGAAATCGCTTATTGTGATGGTGATTTTAAATTTTTTCCTGTGATTCTGTCATTTTTTAAAATTTACACATGATAAAATTTGGTGTTAGATAAATTTATACTTTCATGGTTAATTGAATCTCTTCATAATATCTGATGACTGTTGGAATTTTTAACAATGTATTTTATCTAATATTACTATATGCCCAAAGTACTTATTTTGCTTGAATTTGCCTGACATACTTTTTCTCTTCTTAGACTTCCTATACTTTGTTTTTCATAAATTAAAAAAAAAAAACCCTAAGGGTTGGAGGAAGGATTAAGATATCAACTGAAGGACTTGTATGCATGCATATAAGCATAACCAATGGACACAAGACACTGGGGGTAGGAGAGACTGGGAGAAGGTCAAGGGAAGGAAAAAGGAGACATATGTAATACCCTTTGCAATACTTTAAGCAATAAAACAAAAATTAAAAAAACCTGAAAATGTATATTTTATTTATAAATTGATTATGATTTATAAGTCATATTCTATTAGTCCAATTAAATTATTTTCTGTTGTAGTTTAGTCATAACATTTCCACCTACTGGTTTAGAATTCATATAAAATATATATCTAATACTTAGTTGCTTTTCTCTAATTTGTAAAATTTACATAAACATTGTCATAAAACTTACAGTGATTTGTTTATCAAACATTGCATGGATAGAACTGATTATACACAGTACCCTACTAATATGATCCCTCTAATTATTAGTTTTCCACTTGTTTTCCAGGACTTGCTTCTATCTTAATTCATTAATTTTGTATTTTGGATATTATCATTGTTGTTTAATATACTTAATTTTTGTTTTTAATTTTACTGACATGTTATTTTCTTTGCTCACAATTGCTTCTTGCAACTTAGACGTTACTTTAGAATTAATTTTCCTTTTTTGTAAAAAATATGCTCTAGGCATTTCTTTAGTTGGAGTCTATTAGTAGAATATGTTTTAAGTTTATGTCTAAAAATACTTTTATTTTACCCTCAATTCTCAAAGTTAATTTCACCAGCTATTGATATCCAGCGTTACAGTTTATTTTATAAGTCATCACTATGAAGATATAATCACACTGTTTTTTGAATTTTAGTGTTTTGCCAATACTTAATTATAGACCTTGTCTTAGACTTAGCCCATATTTTCTTACTGACTATATTTAATTTTTTCTTTGGTATTTTACTATGATGTTCTTAGTTTGGGTTTTTAAATTTTTTTTTTAGATTAATCATGTTACTAAATGTGAGCAGTAATGTTTTTCATCACTTATCCAAAACTCTCAGACATGTTTCTTCAACTATTTCTTTTTCTCCATTCTTTATGTTATCTTCTTCGGAAACTCTAAATAAGTTATGTGGATCCTCTTACCCTACCTATGTATTTTATAATCTCCATTTTTATTTTCCATGTTATTATCCTACCAGGGCCCAGTGCACAAAATTCTTGCACTGGGTGAGGGGGGTTCCTCAGCCCAGCCTGCCCCGTCTCATATACTGGGAGCCCCTCAGGGGGTGCCCTGCTGATGACTTAGGCCTGCTCCCTGCTCTCCCTTGGGGAGTGGATCTAAGCCGCAGTCTGGTCTCCCTTTGTGGGAGGTGACCAGGCTAATCAGGGGAAACCACCAGCCCCATCACACCACTGCTGCAGCCACTGCCAGTCACCACAGCCACCAAGGTGTTTTCATGAACACGGACTCCAGTTCCTTCACCATGAAAGAATGACAACTTTCTTTTGGCATTGTCAAGATGTATCTTTCATAGGATATGACCTTTCTTTCTTTCTTTCTTTCTTTCTTTCTTTCTTTCTTTCTTTCTTTCTTTCTTTCTTTCTTTCTTTCTTTCTTTCTTTCTTTCTTTCTTTCTTTTTTTAATCTTCACATGAGGATATGTTTCCATTGATTTTTAGAGAATGTGGAAGAGAAGGGAAAAACAGAGAAAAACACCAAAGTGAGAAGAACACTTTGATTGGTTGCCTCCTGCATGAGCCCTGACCTGGGCCCCGGCCAGGGAGGAGCCTGCAACCTAGGTACATGCCCTTGGTTAGAATTGAACCCAGACCCTGCAGTCAGCAGGCTGAGGCATTATGCACTGAGCCAAACCAGCTAGGGCAGGATATGACATTTCTTAGCCCTCCAGCAGTGGACCTTCATTTTTTTTCTCCAGGAGTGTGGTGGAGAAACCCTAGATCACCTTTTTGGATTCTTATTACCCAAGTTACTAAGAATATTACCAGTGGCATACAGGAAGCTTAGCCAATGATGGGTCAGAAAAGGTATTTTCTCTGTAGTTCACTCTGATCACTGGCTCCACCCTGCCCCTCCAATCCCAGTTTCCCCTTGCCCATGCCTGTAACCTCTGGCCAAAGCTGCAGACCTGGGCAGGGGACCCCCAGATCCCTGCAATCACTGGCTTTGCCCCTGCCCAGGGCTGTAGTAGAAATAATAATGCATGTTTTATGAAAACTTTTGTAAGCTAAGATTGGAGATGTTCACCACAATACAGTCCCATCAATCAAAGAAGATGCAGATCTGTTTCATTTCATAGATAATAATCATATACATTACACTCAGCTGAAACCTGCCCAATTAGCCACATTTCTATCACCTCTTTCGGAGAACATTTAGGTTCTACTTGCTCTTATTACATCTTTTATTACATTCGCCTCTTAAATAATTATGTATAGTACGGTAGCATGAAGTTTCTCTCATGTTATTTCTCTAGTATATTCCATGCAAGAACAGAAGAAGAACTGTAATATCCATTCACTCCACAAGTAAAAAAAAAAAAAAAAAAAGGATGAAGATGAGAAAGTAATTTACCTAAGGTCACACAGGGAATCACTCACTGAGCATGTAATCCTAGAGTTACATCACACAAGTCTAGTTCTAACATTTTAAACTGCTAAGTGCCGGCAGAGATTTATGAAAGACATCTTGCTCCCCAGTAGCAAGAGCTGGGAAACTTATACAATGTCAAGATCCTGAATCCGCCTAAAAGATTAGGTCCAAGTTAAGGAAAAATTGTGGCCTAAGCAGAAGAGTGGTAAGTGGACTTTCCCCAAGATCTTACCTGATGTGTTCGATAATTTAAAGCCTTTTTGAGGCAACACATTTCTAATGTCAGTGTGACATGATCAAAGTGTAAGCTGCCTGTCCTACCTTCGAATCTCCTTGCTTTCTTTATAGGAGGATGAATAACAACCTCCAGCAGCGTGAAAGACAGGCGATTTGATTGCCAGAAAAAAAAAAATACTACCTCTTGTTAAAGGCTAGAAAACTATTAGCAACTTAAAAATAAATACCAGAATGTACTTGAAATAATTAAGCTATGGAGAGATTGTCTGTTGAATTCAAATGTGTCTTCTTGGCATTTCGGATAAAAACCAACGATAACATCAAAATGTTTTCTTAGCTATATGAACAAAGGCATCAAAATAGATGGCAATTATGATCAAAGGAATTCAGACAAATTGAAGTGAGGTGAGATGTGGCATTACATCAACTCAGCAGGATGAGTGTCAGATTTATTGAACACAACAAGAACATTGTGTGAGACATCACCAACTAGGCTGAGAGAGCCAGTCATACAGTTTCCTGTCTTCAAAGTGAAACAATTGGGAGTGCATCATAAACATTTTGATTTTTAAAAGTTTTCTTTTATTTTGGCGACAATGTCTATTAACTACTTATGTCTTTTCTCTTAATGAGGAATAGTTGAAGGAAAAAGTAGTTGTAACCTCCCAGCATTACTTTCTTTAAAAATAAAATTAGGTTTTCCTAATTTCTTCCCTTTGTTTTTTCTTTCTTTTAGTACTTCTAAAGCAAAACACAATTAATGCTGATAATTCAAAACAGTAGATATTTGTAAATCAGAAGGGAGAATTTCTAACTGGAGCTGATCAACAAGGGAGCTTAGGAGGACTGGAGAAACATTTAACAGGCTGCATTTACTTGACAAATATGTTAAGCATCTTCTGAGGCTTCTGAAGCAAACCTCACGAATTCTGAACCCAGAAAAGCAAGACTCCTCATAGTCAAACTTAACTGTAGGTATTTGTTTTTGCTGGGGGTTAGATAGATGATGGGGTAAAGAAGTGGGTATAGGGGAAATAAGGAAGAACACTGTTACCAATGAAAACTTAAAATTTTACTCACATCTAAGGGCACTGTTTCAGAATGCTGTTACTCTAAGGTCCAGTGAGTAGTTTGTGCTAAGAGAAACCAGCCTGGTTTAATAATAAGAGGGTGTTTTTTATTATTGTTTGTTTTTTATCTAAAATCTGGCGAAGATCTTGTGCAATAATACTGAAATACACTGAATTTATGTTGAGTCTGAATGTTGCCAATACACTGTTTTAGTTGAAAGAGGACTAGATACCATCTGATGTCATGTAAAGAACATTCATCTGTGATTCAGAAGATGAGGTTTTTCAATTGCAGTTATTGCACATGTAAATTGTAGAATTCATTTTCTATATGTGGGCCAATCATTGAAAGATTAAGGAGTAATTCTTGATTTTTTTTTTCTGGCAGAAACTTCTAAGGAGACAGTCTATAGAAATAAATGATGGAGATTTTTTTCATCCAATTCAGTAGCTTTATGGACCACTTTGTAGTCCATAAATCCAAGATAATCTCTAAATTTACCTGATGGTGAAATTCTAAAAGTTTATAGTCCTAAGATCAAAACAATGTTTAGGCTAAAGGATGAGTCCCATGTACAGATTTTATAGTTGTGCTAAAAGAGTGTTGTTTGGTGTATTCTTTGTGCTCAGACAGTCCCTGGTTGGACTATTATTCTCTCCTCTTCTTACTTGGTATATTACATTTCAGCAAACACTGATCATCTTTTCATTTGTTCTCATATTTTGGGCCACCAATGCCAACTGCCTAACTCACTGCAAAGAATTCTACTTGCAGGTTTTGAAAACTTCCATAATGGCGCTCATGGCAAAAATAGTCTGATGCAGAAAAGAAAGAGAAATGGAAAATCAAATCAGGGGACTAAAGGAGAGATGTAGGGCAACATTTAATAATAAATCAGCCAACATCCAAAGGAAATTATATGCACTCTTAGGACTTGCTAAAGTGTTCATGGTTCTTGCTTTACTGTCTTTCCACCATAGAATTCTCATTAAATTGAATTCTGGTATTATTTCCACCATTGAGCTTAGACATTCTATTCAAAAGTAATTAATTGGTAAGTGATGAATAAGGCGATTCACATACAAATTGCAGTTTCTAAGGCAATTTATGAACTGAATAAATGAAATATACATATATATGCTATATAGCCATTTTGTCCTCTGTTTTAATAGCATTTCACGGATCTATTTTACATCCAATAAGATGAAAATTAGGTAGTTAATTTTTTTTAATTTTTTTTAAATTTCACAACATGAATAGCTTTTAAAAAGATATAGATTTATTTGAATAGAATTCACTCAATTATTACTTTGAGAACACTTCCCTGCTGTGCTTTCATGTACATATCCTTATATTTTAAAAAAATAATTAAAAACATGTATTTTTCTCAATCATCCTTAATCTAGTCAAAGTAAAGTAAAATAAATGGTCTTATACCCTCTTCTTCAATTCCTATGGATACTTAGATGTTTTTGCATGAAATACTCAAACACATTTTTACACTGTGTTTTAGTCAAAATTAAGGCTAAACTTCAAAAATGCTGAGTGAACTGTAGGAGAGTATAATATTTTAGATAGATTATTGCATTCTTCCTTTTTCTGACATCTTTAGAAAGCATATCTGAATTCAAATGAATGAGTGTGACATTATTTAACAAAATGACCTTGAATCATCTCTAATTGCAAATATAAAAATAATTCACATATTTTGATACTTAAATTTTTTATTTTAATAAACTACATATAATATACTTCATATTTTACTGTGTTGTCATTGCCTGGGTTCTCTCAAGAATTTCAATGTTTTAGATAATGAGAATGTATCTCTGTTTCTGAAATAGACTGTGAAAGTCAGACTGCTAAGGATTCAGAAAACTAAAGAATGAAGGTGAAGAAAAACTACAAAAGCATTGGCTGAGGAATCATGAGGACAGGGCTCAAGTTCTGGTTATCTCTGTAATTGTTTTTGTGGTCTTGGATGTTAACTACCACTCTTGGTCTCTTCTTCATATGTAAATTAAAAGTTTTAAACTTTTAAACTAGTGAGCTTTAAAGTCTCTTGGTTTTAATTATATAATTGCTTTCATAAGCAGTACTCAGATAATCACAGTTATTCCCTAGAAAATTCTGAGATTGAAGTCTTTTCTAAATGAATATTAAAATATCAATCTTATAGGATTGGGTAAAGATTAGACATAATTCCAAGTTATTAAAATTAGTTTCCTTTCATAAAATGTTTAATATCTTGAATATTAAGGAGAATTACTTGAGCTGAGATTCTGGAAAAGGTGACTATGTGTTCTTTTATGATAATGTTTGACAAAGTCCATAGAGACCTCTTGAAATAACTCTTTCATTTTGTTTTGTCAAGAGTTAAACCTCATCACATAAAGCAGTGTGGTTGTTAGAAATCCTTAGTTTATGCTTTCCTCTTCCCCCCAGGAGACTTGGTTGGAAAGTTTATAAGG
>PVJC01050526.1:0-11771 GCA_004026665.1 Murina feae | reverse complement strand
AGTGGTTTTAGCATCAACTGATAATTCATCTCTGTAACAATTATTATTATGGTGTTGCCAAGGTGAATTTTAAATTCCCTTATTCCTTTACATAGACTTGTTTGAATCTTATTATATCTATATCTATTTATCTACATTCAGCCATCCATCCACTCATCTGTCTGTGAGTATGGACTCTTGAATTTTAAATTTTATTTTGTGGCCTATAATCCGTTATTAGCATTATTTACTTTGGTGCTCAAAATGTTTCAGGACTTTTATTTTAAACAATGATTCATTAGGGAATAACTTGAAATACAGGTGGGCAAGCATAGAGCCTGGAAATATTTGGTACTCAGTGAATATTTGTTGAATGCAGTTCCTAATTCACAGGAATAAATGTGCAGTGTTTGACATTGCATTAGGCTTGGGGAAGACTTAGTTTGGAGTAGTACTTCAGTGCCCTTCAAATATTACAGTCAACTTGAATAGAAAGCATGGTCATTATTTTCTTTTTTAAGAATAGCGAGACTCAGTTATTTTTTTAAAATTTAATTTTCTCACTTACTTTTGAGATTCTAAAACATCCTTACAGGAAACATGTTTTTCCCTAGACACATTCTAGTTTTAACTCAGTGGGAAAAGTTCTGAATTCCCTCGTGGTCTAGAAACTACTTAGTTTATCTTAGTCCTGGAAAGTGATCATCCCCAGGGATTCCGGAAAGGTCTTTACGTGAATCTAGAAAAACAGATTACAAGTAAAAACAGTTCTGTGTATTTTCAGATTTCTATTTTCTGAAATCTATAAAAGCTAACCACAAGAATCATTCTAGGAAGCCATATCCCCGGATACACCACCACCACGCCTCTTCTGCCTCATTTTCTTACCTAATTTGCCAACAAGGGAAAAATTACTGAACACATTCTGAATTTTGCTGTTATGGTTACCATTTGTGATTTGCCCTTAGAGTTACTGAGTGGGTTGGGATGCAGTGGGCCTGTGTGGAAATGATAGGACTGTCGCTGAGACTGTCTGTGCCTGGAAGGAAGCCATGAGTAGTGAGGAGGAAATGGCTGTGACCAGCTTGGAGGAAGTGTAATGGGTGATATTTTCCCTCTTCCCAAGTCAGGTCTTTGCTTTTACCGTCAATAACTGGATAACTCAGAGGATGCAACCTGACTAATTTCTTTCCTTAAACAAGTGGCTTATATAGGTGTGATGCTTATTTCTTGGCAGCCCTTGAAGTGTCTGTTCGGGCTTTGGTGGGACTCCCAGAGGGTCATTTTGTGCACCTCTGTGAGCCTCTGTCTAGCTGCTACCCTCCCCTGTCTGGGGGGTAGTGCGGGCAGAGGTTGAGCTTCCCTTTGGTTCTAAGGCGCAGAAGAGCAGATCTGGTAAGCTTAGGTGCCTAATTAAATGACCTTGCTTTCGGATTCACTCATGTATTGCCATTGGGAGTAAAAGTGGTCCGTTGTGTCTCAGTTTTGGAGATGAATGATCTGAGGAGGTAACAGCTCTTCTTTCCTGGAAGGAGAGTCCCACAAGTGACTTACTCTGGATAGCTAAATCCAAGTTGTTATTGGCAGTGACATGGCACTCAAATGGGCAGAGCAACCTGGAAGACGGTACATGGAATGTCAGGCTTCCATTGTGTTTCCCAGGAGGGTCAGGCATTGTACTTTACCTAGTGTCTGTCTCAGCTGCCCACCCCCTGCCATCTTTTTGTTTTAGTCTTTCTCCTTCTGAACTCCCCTTCAACAAGCACTCCATCTGCTGCATGTGTCCTGTGGTACGTCATCTAAATGGCCAATCCACATTGTGAGGAACCTTGGAAACTACAGCCCAGGTGGGAGATAACCTTTGACAGGCTCTCTGCTATTCTTCAGCTGCCAGAGTCACGCAGGAGCAGCAGGAAGCTGCTGTAGCAGCCGGGCTCTGCAGAGAAGATGATAACAGCAGGAGAAGCACCTGGTAGCAGCAGCCCTTCGTCCAGGAAGAAAACAGGATCTAAAATATAAACAACATCCTCACCACACAAGTGCGTGCACAACTCACACCGACTTTGACTCCATTCTTTCAAGGCTCTCATGAGAACCTTAATTGAAACAGGAAGGTGGTCATGAGATGAAGCAGTTTCACGACTTCTGGTGGACATCATAAAGAGGTTTATTGTTGCTCTTTGACTTCTGTGCACAGGAGTATGAGCCGCTATGCCATATCTGCAATGTTGAGCTTGTTTTTAGCTGAGTAAACATTTCAGTACCTCAGGACTGACAGTGTTTTAAAGGAAATGATACTAATTGGAACAAAACTACAAGAAGAAAGAGTCTTGATTATCTTACCTTGCCTGACATAGCAGCTGTTACCTCTCCTAGACACTATATTGGCAGCATGCGAAGGCATTTATGAAGTGTTCACCATTTAAGGCAAGTGCAGGGGCCTTCAAATGTATCATCTCCCTGAGTCCACAAAGAAACTTATGCACAGAGTGGTGAAGTAGCTCTCCCAATGTCTCACAGCTAGTGAGTGGTGGACCAGGACCGGAACCCAGGCCAGCTGGCTCAGAGTTAGCTAACCTATGCTTCCACTCTTCCCCTATCTGTACTGTCCTTATTTTTCAGTAGGTATTGTATTACGTTCATACTCTTTTATAAAGACCCTGCAATTGGTCTATGAAAATCCATGATCACTATGTTAATTTTGTTTATTAATGCCATCAATCTCTCTTTAGTTGTACATTCAAAATGCCCATGAAATTCCATTCCCAAAGCTGTTTTCTAAGGGCAGAGCCACAGTCCTGAAGGCATTCAGCCAGCACTCTTACATGTGTTTCACCCAAGATCTTTTTTATGTAAATGGTCAGGAAAAATAATACCTCTACCTTCAAACTTCTCTATACACTCCTTGTTTATTGCAAGGGCAAGAAAGAAGGAAAAAGAGGAGTTGAAAAGGTAAATGTCAACATAAAATGCACCTGTCCTGGCTCTGAATTAGGGATAACTATCATTGTTTTATAAGAAACTCCACAGTGGACATTCCCCCTGGATCCTGTTCTTCAGAGCAGAGCCCTCCTGACAGCTTCAGAGGTTGCCTCACCTGGATTGCTACCAGCGTGTCTGAGAAGATGTGAAATAGCAAGAGGTTAGGGCTTTCAGAAGTAGGTCTAGCCTGGGAATGCATCCACCTGCCTGCGTTAATTAGTAAAGCTTCAGTTTCAGCAAATAGCTCATTTCACTAAAAATAAATTGGAGTAAATGGCTCAAGGTTGTTCAGGCTCATGGTAAGCTCCATGTTGTCATAGTTGTCCTTACATTATTAATTTATTCATTCCGGCAGCAAATACATATTGAGCACATAGCATGTACTAGAATTGTTCCATGGCTGGATGCAATACTGAGAAAACACTGTGATTAATAGGTCTCTGTGTTATAAATACTCAATGGTAGATTGAAATAGAAAATGATGCAAAATGACAGTAATAAAAATATAATTGCTTTGTTAAATTTCAACAGGCATTAGCAGTGGGCCAGGTACTTTCCATTTATTAACTTTTCATCCTTCCCAAAAAACCTTGTGTAGGCTTTAATGTACAAAAATGATTATTTCTATGATTCAACCAATTGCAATTATTATTCACATTTTAAAGATGAAGAAAAAACAGAAGCATAAAGAAATCAACAGGTTTCCTGGACATTACCCAGATAAAAATGGAGCTGGGATTCAAACCCAGGGCCCCCTGACTCCAAGGACATGCTATCAATTACAGTGTTGTACTGAAAAGCAGAACTTAAAACCAAATGTGACCAGGAGATTGTTGATGTCATCACTGTGGATCTTAATACAATATGGTTAGTTCCCATTGGCTTAATTTTATTTTCATCATCATCTTTAGAGGACAGTAGCATTTGGTCCTTATAATTATTTTCAGGTGCCAAGATAAGGCCTGGCGGAAGAGCTTCCTTTACAGTTAACCCCAGTGAATCATTTATCCTTCTTCCCATGATTGGGTTATTTTAAGTACCCACCTTCCAGGGAATGCCATGGGAATTGACATGGAGGGCCAGTCATATTTTGCAAGGTTTCTTCAGCTCACCAACTCTGACCTTCCCTGGGGCCCATCACTAAATCAAGTCCATCTACCCAAGGGTCCTTGTGATGTTTTTATGTGGTGGGATATGACCGATTCTCTCAAAGAGTTAAGAAGCCTCAGCTTCCTGCAGGAAATCTGTGACTGAATCCAGGACCTCGAGCGGAAACATTAAGTGTATCGTGGGAGAAAAGGAAAGCAAAGTGCTAAAGTTGTTACTCTGAACAGAGGATATAGGCGCATCCTGCAGAAAACTTCCTGTTTAGCCAGGAGTCTAGAAAACAAGATGAAAAACATCCATTCAATGACCATTGTGTGCATAGTATATTTCTAAACTTTCATTACCTTGGGCAGGACTTACAAGAGCCTGTATTTCCCAAGGTGGAAAGTTAGTGATTGAATCACACCCATCTCCCCTACCCCCCATCTTCCTTGTTTTGGCGGCTACATCAAATCCGTGTGTCATTTGTGTAGGCTACTTAGGAGCCTGCAATACATCCTTGGCTGGTCTTTCCCCTGAAATGAACTTCCGTTAGCTTGTATTAAACACTCTGCAGATGGATTCAGAGAATGCATTTAATGTATTTTGTTTCCAACTATCCTGTCTCCTCCAGGGACAGGCTATGGGGTCCGCTGGTTGAGGAAGAGACACTGATGGTTAAATGAAGTGAAGTAGTTCTTGATGCTCTTCATTTCCAAACACTTTCAGATGGAAGAATAAGACCAAATTCAAGAAGAAAAATTGGGGTTTTAAATTCCTCTAAAGTTTAAGCATTTAAGAAAATGTTAGATATTTGGCCAAACATATCCCAAATGGTGTTATGTTATGTATTGTATTATATTATGTGTTATATGTTATATGTCATATAGGAAGTTATTATGAATAAAGACCTTAGTTGCTTTTCTAATTTATCTGATTAGATTCTCTGTGTGAAATGAACTAGAAATGGTTCAAGTGGGAAAGAATGGAGAGCTAATGTCTTTTAACTTATGTTAGCTATGTAGCTTTGCAAATGCATCTTTGTGATTAATGACTGTGTATGGGCTATTTAGCTACCTTTCATCTAAAATGTTCTTCATCTTCCCTTCTCTTTCCTCTCCACCCTCTGAATTAGGATGGCCTCATAATCATCCTCATTCGTTTTCTTTCTCATTATATTCTTTTCTGAAATTTTCTGATTTAAAACACTAGCAACAAGTAAGTATTTAGGGATAGCGAAGCACTTGCCATATAAATCAGTAAATATGAAAAACGCATTTAATTAGTGGTATGTCTAACATCCTGTTTTCTATTTCAAACAGCATAGATTAGAACATAAATCAGTTTTTGGAGACAGCACTCTGTACCATTTTTGTAAGATAATATTTAACTGGCTCCTGAAATCCTTTTCTATATAGTTTTATATATTTGGTTAGCTCCTAAGAATGCTGTGGTGATCCCATATAATAAAAGTGTAGTATGCAAATTGTCCCCTCAACCGGAGGTCGTCCGGGAGTTTGACCCGGGTGCAGGGCCGGCAGGGGGGAAGGGAGGGAGGCCCTGGCTGAGAGCAGACAGCTGCTAGGGACCCTACCAGGGCACAAATTTCTTGCACTGGGCCTGTAGTGTATAATAATAGTAATAATAACAATAATATTCCTCATTTTTGAGTCCTTACATATACCACGCACAGGGTTAAGTATTTGAAATAAGTGTGCTGTTATCCTGATCAAGTTCAGTGTTACTTTCATGTAGCTAACCACTCCATTGCTGATTGTTAATTTTGATGACCTTATCACCCTGACCTCTATCCCACTTCCTGTGGCTATACTTTGGGCCATGTTATCATTGAATGTTGTTTCATCTTAGAAAATCAGAGTCCCCTTTCTCTGACACTAATCACTTAACCTCTGGTGCTACTAACTCCTGCATGGATGCTTGCTATGCTCATTCTTTGGTTTCATTGTGATGTCCAGTCCTCTGAAGGCCTCTAACTTCTCTCTGTGAGCTCTCTCTGCTCTTTATTTTCCTTCCTATTTAGCATAGATTCCACACTTCATTCCTCAGTACCAGTGGTTCTCAACCTTCTGGCCCTTTAAATCAGCTCCTCATGTTGTGACCATAAAATTATTTTCGATGCTACTTCATAACTATAATGTTGATACTGTTATGAATCGTAATGTAAATATCTGATATGCAGGATGGTCTTAGGCAACCCCTGTGAAAGGGTCGTTCGACCTCCAAAGGGGTCGTGACCCACAGGTTGAGAACTGCTGCTCAGTACCTTAGATGTGTTTGCTCTGGTTGTTCAGGACCCAACCATATACTTTCTTTTCAATGTGTTTTTTTTTTTTCAGCAAGAGGAAGGAGAAAGAGAAAGAGAGAAAGAGAGGGAGAGAGAGGGAGGGAGGGAGAGAGACATCAATGATGAGGGAAAATCATTGATTGGCTGTCTGCTGCATGCCTCACACTGGGGATCCAGCCCACAACCCCGGGCATGTGCCCTGACCAGGATTCCAATCTGTGACCTCCTGGTTCATGGGTCGATGCTTAACCATTGAACCACACTTGCCGGGCATATAATCATATACTCTTAAAAAGCTATTTTTTCTTCTTTCATAACCCTCATATACTTTTATTACACTTCCTGCCTAGTGGCTAACGTTCCTGACTAAATGTAAACCCCAGGAGGGCAGGGACTTCTCTGCCCTGTTCACAGCTGCATCCCTGGGCCTGAGAGAATTCTTGGCACAGAGTTGGTGCTAGACTCTTAGGCTTGTTGAATGATGCAAATTCATCCTCATAGCACCTCTATGGGGTGAATATTACTATCCTCAACTTTCTAGATGCGGAAACGGATACACATAGAAGTTGTGCATTCTCTTCACCACTATGCATCTTCCTTCCGTGAATGGAGTTTCTTTTTGTTTTAATATATTTTTATTGATTTCAAAGAGGAAAGGAGAGGGAGTGATAGAAAGAAAAATCAATGATGATCGAGAATCATTGATTCGCTGACTCCTACATGCCCCCTTTTGGGGATTGAGCCTGCAACCTGGGCATGTGACCTGGCTGGGAATCAAACCGCGACCTCCTGGTTCATAGGTCAACCCTTAACCACTGGACCGTGCTGGTTGGGCTGGAGTTTCTTTATTTGTGGTCTTTTATAAAGGATACCTTGGGCACTCTTGCTGACTGCTATTTTAACTATTATTCTGAATAGTTGTGCTAAGAAAAAAATTTGAAAATATAATTCAAAACCTAAAAATATTTATAACGTTATGGATTGGATGGTTATTTTCATCCTCCTACTTTTCTATATTACCTAAAATGTTCTCAGTCATTACTAGTAAGACATAAAAATCATTTAAAAAAGTTAACAAATTTCATAAATCCTGCAAAGCTATAGGATATACCCCGAAGCTTAACTGTGAGGTTTTCTATACATGAGTACACTTACCTGTTCAACAACCAAGATAATTTCTTTTGAGGGTTTTAGTTATTTCAACTATAGTGCCCAGTAGTAATAAGGTTAACCTTTTACAGAATTGACTGAAGTTAATAAAGGTTGTCATAATCATGCTCTTGCCTTTCTTTTTTTCCATCTGAAAGTCTCCCTCTGCATTTCCTCCTTTTAGCTGCTAGTGACTTCCTGTTTTCTCATGTATAAGCTCTATATCAGAAGAGGAAAACTGTTTATCATTTGTTACAAGGTTATTATGTGCTAAGAACCACACTAAGTAAATGACAGTATCCCCTTTGTTCTTTTTAACAGTCTTATCAAGTAGACCTTATTATCTGAGTTTTGTGGAAAAGGATGTTGAATTATAGGTTATGTTCTGTGGCCAAGGTCCTAATACTACTGGAGAGAGCAGGATTAGATTTCAGGTGGAGAAAGTCTCCAAGTACGGCCACGAACAGTCCCTCCTATTTGTGTCTCTGCTTGTACACCTTAGATCAAGAAGTGGGATCTATTTCTCTACACCTTCAATCAGGGATGGAACTTGGTTGTTGCTAGACTCCAGTTGTATTTTCTTTGTAATTCAGGTTTCTATTCTTAATCAGAGTCTGTGGGAGGGAGTACTCACCAAGAGTTAGAACCATAGATTTACCTGCCAAGGCAGCATACAAGAATTTGGGCAGGTTTTAGTTGCTTTCTCATTGGGAGGAAAGATCTTTTGGGCTTGCAGGAACTCTTTTTGCCTCTTGAGTTGTGACACCTGGGAACTGTAGTACATTTAGATGTTTCCTTAAAAGAATCTAAGTTCTATAGGAGGCAGCAGGGAGTCTGTTCCATTAAAGTCTTCCCGTGAGTATTAAATGTTCCAGTTTCTTCCTCATCATTGTCATTATTATCACCATCTTCGTCATAATCATCATCAGTAACTTCTGGAAAATCCAGAAAGAATTGAACGAATTGATTGACAATCATTATCCTGGCCTCCAAAACAAAACAAAAGGAATACCTTCCAATAAAGAGTTATATTTAAAAAAGAGAAAGAATTGTCTTCCACAAAATCCAAGTGGGCTATTTTCCTGCTAGTTCTGTTTCTGTGTTGATTTCATTAATATTTTCAAAACACCAACTGATTCTGAAGTGTTTCAGATCATGAACCCAAACAATTGGTCTCAACAATGCAGACCCAGATTACCTCTGAATTGTGACCCTCTGTTTCTCACATAATAGTTCGCTACTACTCAGGCGGAAGAGTAGAATGCCTCAGATGAGATCTTTATTAACTTTTAAGAAGGTAAGAATGAAGGTCATGCAAAGTTGACATCAGAGAGAGTTCACTCTGAGATGGGGCAGATTACCTCATGCTGTTATCTCTAGATTTTCTAACTTTCCTCATGTTTAATGACCAATTGTTTACTGATTCTAAGGAAGCCAGTCCCTACATGTGAGCAGAGCAAAGACTCTTTCCTTAGAAATGCTCCCTAGTTCAGAACACAGGAGCTGAAATTCAGAAGCCGGGCTCTGTGCACATTACCTAACTGCTGGGTACACAAAGGTTGGTCACGGCAAGCAGACAGTGCATCGAGACTGACCAAGCAATGCATTGAGAAGCTGCATAAATCCTACTTACAGTTCCACAGACTCAGAATGTTTTCCCACCTGACAATATTCAGAGCAGTTTGGCTGCTCCGACTCCCTTCTCCACCTCCATCTTTCAGAACCTGTGAGAGGGGATACCCCGTCCTCTTTCAGCTCATTCTGGGAGACTCATTTAACAGTCTGGGAAGCTGTTGATGAGGAAATGTAGAAGCTAGGTGGCGCTGGCCGCCACAGGCTGCATAGGATCACTTGTACATGTCAGAACATGCCCTGTGTCCTGGAACCTTTCTTCAGGAGTCTGATACCAGATGGCCTGAGCCGATTGGAAATGTAGGAACTTTCTTGCTCTGCGCTCAGACTGTGTCATATGACTCACTCCCGCACAGTACTTAACAAGGAAAGCACAGAAAGCACCCTTTGCGTTTATTTTCTGAGTGGACTCCTCCCGGTCATTTGCGCTTCTAATATTCGGTTTGGTCTTTTCGGTTTTGCAATCACTACTGACTGGGAGTTCCACAGGAAAACCAGAACTTCCAAAATAGCAACCGGAAGAGGACTTGGTTCAGTCCCTTTTCCATTAATGCCTATTTTCCACCAACCACATAACCTGTGAATTTGGAATATTTTCCCAATAGCTCTGGCTTTTATCAGTTACAGTGCTTGTCAGAAAATAAAGTTGCTTTGGTGGAGAGACCGACATTATAGCTGAGGACACAGGAATGTCGAAGCGGCCTTCGAAGTCCAGCAACATGGAAGGGAGTGGAAGTGCAGTGGGTTAGGGAGGCAGGCCCAACAAAACTAGATCTTGTGTGAATTTCTTTCTTTTTTAAAAAAATATATTCTATTGATTTTTCACAGAGAGGAAGGGAGAGGGACAGAGAGTCAGAAACATCGATGAGAGAGAAACATTGATCAGCTGCCTCCTGCACACCTCCTACTGGGGATGCAACCAAGGTACATGCCCTTGACTGGAATCGAACCTGGGACCTTTCAGTCCACAGGCTGTTGCTCTATCCACTGAGCCAAACCGGTCAGGGCTTGTGTGAATTTCTAGTCACACCTTCCGGCCAAATCATCTTCTATAGTCACTCAGCCTAAGCACATTAATCCTATAGAGATTTAATACAGAGATATTCATCCTGCAGCTCTGATAAAATGTTCAGCCTTGTGAATGCGTATGGAAAGTGTTTTATAGATAGAAGTATCAAATCCTGTTTAGATATACATTTAATAATTTCTATTTATTGAAAATAATGCAACCTCATTAAAATGAAAAAGTCCTCAAGACTATGCTTTTACCCTGGCCAGTTTTGCTCAGTGAGTGATTAGAGTGTTTGCCTGCAAACCAAAGAGTTGTGTGTTCGATTCCCAGTCAGAGGCATGTACCTGGGTTGCAGGTTTGATCCCTGACCCAGTTGGGGCTTGTGCAGGGACAACCACATTGATGCCCCCTCCCTTTCTCTCCCTCCCCCTCTCTCTCCCTCCCCTCTCTCTTCCTCTCCCTCCCTCCCTCCCTAGATATCAATGGGAAAAAATATCCTCAGGTGAGGATTAACAAAAGAAAAAAAAAGAATATGCTTTTTGTCAGTATTCCCAACTCTTTTGAAAGATACAGTACATAGTGTATATAATCGCAAGATAAAGCCAAGCATGCTGTTGGTTTTTTTTTTTGGCATATTGGTAAATGTCTTTCTGTTACACGGCTGGGAGATGTTGCTCCTAAGTAGTGGAAACAGGCTTCCAGGCTGGCAGAAGGGGTCATAAACCTCTTCCCATTGGTCTCAGAGCTGCTGGGAACTTGGTTGCAGTGCAGGTAGCTCTGGTCCAGATTATTATTTCTACTCTCACCTCTCCATACAAAGAGGCTGTTGAAGAGAATTTCTTTTCCCCTTTACCCCTCTTCCATCTTTCCCCTCCCCACCTTGCCCAAACTGTGCTCCAACCTAGTAGGCATGGTAGTGATAGAAGACTTCATGGGAGAAAAAGGGGTTGAGAATTCCAACTTTACTCTTGCCCTAGAAATACATTTTAGCCTCATCTCCATAGAAATGGCCACTTTACACTCACAGAGGAGAAAATGGGTTCAAAAATGGTGGATGACTCATTTGTATGTTCATCCATGTATTTCTGGCACCTGGCGCAGTACTTGGCATAGAGTATGTGCTCCTCAGCTACAGTTACTTTTCTGTGTCTGTTTGCACATTCCAGAGACAGGAGGATCTCCATCACCTTGGACTGAGTATGAGATAGTTCTGAGCACCAAGTATATGCAGAATTGTGTTAGAAACTACGAGGTTGCAAAGAATGACATAGGATCTGTGTTCTCTACGAGGCGACCTATAAGTACATAACTACACAGTTGGGAGGAGACGTTATAACACATTACCGGTCAACCGTCTGCCTCCGAATCTAGCCGAGCTCCCATTTCTAATCTGGGCAAGCTAGCCAAATGCCACGAGAGAAACCACAAAGCCAGTCTGGATTCTTGGCTAACTGTACACCAACACCAATTAGCTTTCTATGGGCAGGATTTGGCCTATTGAAGTCATCTGTTGCCAGTGCTCAAAGGAAATTAGGGATCAAATAAATCTAGTTCTGTGTTCCTAGGGCAGTGTCCATGAACCCTTGAAGTCAGTCACAACGGCACACTTGGAAAGTTTGGGGCACT
>PVJC01050525.1:0-10767 GCA_004026665.1 Murina feae | reverse complement strand
GAAAAAACACTAGTAGGACTTTCAGGATCAGGAAGGTTGTTTTTTTAAAAAATATATTTTATTTATTTTTTTACAGAGAGGAAGGGAGAGGGATAGAGAGTTAGAAACATCGATAAGAGAGAAACATTGATCAGCTGCCTCTTGCACACTCCCTACTGGGGATGTGCCTGCAACCAAGGTACATGCCCTTGACCAGAATTGAACCTGGGACTCTTGAGTCCGCAGGCTGATGCTCTATCCACTGAGCCAAACCGGTTAGGGCAGGATCAGGAGGGTTTTAAGAGCAAAGGGGAGAACGCAAGGAGAGCCTGCAGGAGACAGGCACATCTGGCAGAGCGAAGGACTTGGGAAGAACAGTGGGATGTACTAGAGCAGTGGTTCTCAACCTGTGGGTCGCGACCCCTTTGGGGGTCGAACGACCCTTTCACAGTGGTTGCCTAAATACATCCCACATATCAGATATTTACATTATGATTCATAACAATAGCAAAATTACAGTTATGAAGTAGCAACGAAAATAACTTTATGGTTGGGGGTCACCACAACATGCGGAACTGTACTAAAGGGTCACGGCATTAGGAAGGTTGAGAACCACTGCACTAGAGGCCTCTCTGAGGAAGTAACATTTGAACTGAGACCTGAAGGATAAATGGAAATTACCAGGTAAAGAGTATAATTAGGTTTCTAAGAAAACAGTTTTTAAACAGACAATACAAATATCCTCACAGTAAATTAAACTCACTTTTTTGGAGTTTGCTTTTGCCTTACTTTGTGAACTACATGTGAGAGATACTTAGTTCTTGTTTGCTACAGTGGGTTAAAGGATGGCCCCCAAAGACATGTCCCCATTGTAGCGCCTGGAACTTGTGAAGGAGACTCTGTTTGGAAGAAGGGGCCTTACAGCTGTAATCAAGTTTAGGATCTGGATAGGAGATCTGGGTTAGAGATGACCCTGCTGGCCCTAAGTCCAATGACAAGTGTCCTAAGGAGAGACACACAGAAGGACACGGAGGGAGGAGGAGGGAAGGCCATGGAGGCCAGAAGCAGTGACCGAGTCCTTGGAGCCTAGAGGGAGCGTGGCCCTGCAACGTCTTCATATGGAACTGGGGGTCCTTACAACTAAGCAGGAGTAAGTTTCTGTTGTTTTAAATCAGCAAGTTTGTGTAATTTGTTACGGTAGCTCTGAGAAATGAAGACACTTGGTTCCTCCCTGTTACTGATCGTGAATCTGGGCCACTTTCCCCTAAATATCTACCCTTCTACATGCAGGACATCCCAAGTTAGACAGATATAACCAACTGAGAAGTCAAAACAAATGTCAAACACATTTTTGGATATCAGATATGACTGTACATTTGTACTACTGCCACTTTAGCAAGGGTAATGAGGCATGGATATGGATACTAAACATCCCTGAAAACGGCCTGAAGCTATTTGAAAGAAGCACTTTTTGCCACTACTACCCTGATCATTCTATTTTGTACATCCTATAATTTCAGCGTGGACAGTGATTCATCCTACATAACTGTTCTTTAAAGCAATTCTATTATCTTTAGTTGGGCTTTTCAAAAAAAGGTATGTATATGAAAGAGCTTATTAATTTTACTTTTATAATAAGTGATTACTTAAATCTGGTATCTTTGCATGTGCAGATGCTGTCAAATCTGTTTTGTGAATGAGAGCAATATAGCTTGACTAGTGTGGCTCAGTGGTTGAGCGTCAACCCAGGAATCAAGAGGTCACTTGTTTGATTCCTGGCCAGGTCACATGTCCAGTTTGTAGGTTCCACCCCCAGGGCAGGAGGCAGCTGATTGACGTTTCTATCTCACTGATGTTTCTATCTCTCCCTTTCCCTTTCTCTCTCTCTAAAAATCAATAAAAACATATTTTTTTAAAAAGAGCAATATAACCAAAGCTATTCTGGAGAAAAGACCTTGTGGAACTACATACACATATATAACTTCCATGTCATTATCCAGTTTTTTCAAAGGATTCCACAAAGGTCAGAGGTGGTATTATTTAAAAAAAATAAACAAGGAAACCAATGCTACTTTTTTGATATTTTGATGAGATACTTTAGTCTTAAAAAGTTGTTATAAAATATATTGAATTACATTGACAAAACTGTGAAAAACTATACCCAAAGCTACACTGCAGCATTGTTTATAATACTAACAGTAGGAAAATGTAATTGTCAAAAAGAGAACAATTGTTAAACTATGGTGCATCATATCTAGGGTAGAAATTATGAAAATATTTGAAATTATGTTTTGGGAGATTTTAAGATACATAATAAAACACTTGGTGTATATTAGTACATAGAGATGTAAATAAAGATGTGCATGTAGAAGTATAAATACAGATGATAGAGATATGTTATTGGCTATAACTGAAAGGTTAATCCTTTACCCAAATTAAAAAAGGGGTAACTGAAAACTTTCTCAGGTTCTCTGAAGTAGCTGGTTGGGGAATTGGCTACACTGTGCATCCTATGTAAACTGGATCTACCATTCAGACCTGCCCTTTAAAGAAAAGGCATAAGGAATTAAAGAATTTTGTTCCCTGCCTTCCCCTCCTAGACAGAGCATACCTACGACTTTGTATACATATATGTACTGAAAATGGAGTGAAGAGGATGTGGACTGAAACATAACCTGCTTTTCCCTCCATATCTTGAGCTAATTTTAAAGTGGAAGCAAATCAGTTTCCTGAAGTCATGGTTTTCTCCTTCTTGACCAGAAAAACACCTCAAAATCCTGAATTATTTGCTCATTTCAGAGTTAAAACAGGAAAAATCAACGTGGAAACATTTCTTCCTATGTTCTAGGCTGATAATAAGAAACCAGTTTATGGTAAACCAAAGCAAATCTAAAAGCCCTCATTTAATGAACAGACATAGCCCTCATGTCCTATCTCTCTGTGACCAACTCTCAGGCATATAAATTCAACCCTCAGAATTAGGATGACAATTAGGGAGAACAACAGTTTTTAAAAAAACCCTCACCTGAAGATTTTCCATTGCTTTTAGAAAGGAGGCAGGGAGGGAGGGAGTAACATCAGTGAGAGAAACACATTGACTGGCTGCCTCCCACACATGCCCGACGAGGGGCCGAGGGACAGACTTGTAACCCAGGTACATGCCCTTGACTGGGAACCAAACCCAAGACACTTCAGTGGGAAGGCTGGTGCTCTAACCGCTGAGCAACCAGCCAGGGCGAACAACGGGTATTTTTAAAAGTTATATGGATTAAGAAAATGAAATAAAAAGCATCCAATCTGCCATTGAAAGAAATAAGTTAAAAATAATCTCTATTTGCAGATGGTATGATTTTACATTAGAAAACTTTAAGGAACCCACCAAGCAGTGTGAATAAGTAAGATGGTGTTTTATAAAACCTGTCAGTGTTTTGAAAATCACACACTGCAGTACGTAAAAGGGACACACAGACATTGTCATATAAACCAAAAACTAAGAGAATCCATTGCTAGCAGATCTGTACCACGAGGAAGTTCTTCAGACTGATGGAAAGTGATCCCAGATAAAAATTTAGATATTCCAGAATAAATGTAAATCAATCAAAATGGTAAAAATAAGTAAATGATAAATGTGGGTAAGTAGAAAATATTTTTTCTTAATTTATTAAAGATATAACTGTTGAAAGCTAAAATTCTAATATTGTACTATAACATACAGATGATATATAAATGACAAGTATAGTATAAAAGATGGGGTGGTGGTAAATGAAACTATAATTATAAGGTTCTTACATTTCACTTGAAGTGGTACAGTATTAGCTTTAAGTAAACCATGAAAAATTATAATTTCTAGAGAAACCACTAAAATAAAAAAAATGCAAAGCAATAGAGCTAAAAGGCCACTAGAGACCAACTATATGTCGAGATGCACCTTAAAGACACAGGTAGGCTGAACACCAAAGAATAGAAAAGACATACCATACAAACAATAACCACAAATAAGCTGGAGTATTAGATCAATATAAGACAAAATAGATTTCAAAAAAGGCTTATTACTAAAGATAAAGGAGGGACTTTCCTTAAAAATAAAAGGGTCAATTTATCAGAAGAGCATAATAATCTTTTGTTGTTGTTAACTGATTTTTCTTTTTCTTTTTTAGAAAGAGTGAAGGGGAGGGAGGGAGAGAGGGAGAGGAGAAAGAGAGGAAGAGGAAAGGAGAGAGAGAGAGAGAGAGAGAGTCGGGGCTAAAACCTGCAACCCAGGTATATGCCCTGGACCAGCAATCAAACCTGCAACCCTTCAGTGTGTGGGCCAACACTATAACCACTGACCCACACTGGCCAGGGCAAGCATAATAATCTTAGCATTAAGTGTGTATGCACCAGAGCTCAAAATTCATGAAGCAAAGACTGACATCACTTGAAGGAGAATATAGACAAATACAAACATACATTGAGATTTTACCATCTCTCATGAACTAGACAAAAAAGTCAGTGAAGACATAAAAGATCTGAATACTATCAACCATCTTGATCTAAATGATATTTTTATAATACTATAATAAAAAGTGCAGAATACACACTTTTCAACTGCATATGAAACATTCATCAACCCTGGCTGGGTAGCTCAGTTGGTTAGAGCATCGTCCTCAATATACCAAGGTTGAGGGTTTGATCCCTGGACAGGGCACATATAAGAATCAACCAATGAATGCATAAATAAATGGAATAATAAATTAATGTGCTTCTCTCCCCCCTTCCTCACTCTCTCTAAAATAAATAAATAAATAAAAATAAAAAAAGAAACATTCATGAAAAAAGACCACATGCTGGGTCATAAAACAAGTCTTGATCAATTTAAAGGACTAAAAAGTTATAGAGTACTAGAGGCTCAGTGTACGAAACTTGTGCACTCAGGTGAGGGAGGGGGGTCCCTCAGCCTGGCCTGCGCCCTTTCGCAGTCTGGGAGCCCTCGGAGGATGTTCATCAGTCAGACATCCTTAGTGCTGCCGTGGAGGTGGGAGAGGCTCTTACCACCATCGCTGCACACCCAGCTGTGAGCCCCGTTTCTGGCGTACTGACCACCAAG
The DNA here is from genome assembly GCA_004026665.1 of Murina feae. NCBI lineage: Eukaryota > Metazoa > Chordata > Mammalia > Chiroptera > Vespertilionidae > Murina > Murina feae. The sequence goes on along the minus strand of PVJC01050525.1, from coordinate 5,702 downwards.
GGGGCAGCTTCTGCATTAAGCATCTGCCCCCTTGGTGGTCAGTGCACGTCATAGTGACTGGTTGTTCCACCCTTCAGTCTATTTGCATATTAGCCTTTTATTATATAGGACAGGATTCCCTGACTATAAATGAAATTAAATTAGAAATAAAAAACAATATATCTATAAAAGACAAAATATTTGGAAATTAAACAATGTATTTTTATTTTTTACTAGAGGGCGCAGTGCACAAAATTTGTGCACAGGGGGGTGGGGAGAGGTAGATCACAGTCCAGAACCCCCTGGGGGTAAGTCCACCTGCTGGTTTAGGCCAGATCCCCCTGGCAATCAGACATCCCTCTCGCAGCCCAGGGCTTCGCAGTCCGGGGCTTTCACAGTCCGGGACCCTCGTGCCTAAAAACATTGCCTTGTTGTGCATACATTAAAAAATATGTACAAGACTTGTGTATTTAAAAAACTACTGCTGAGAGAAGACCTAAAATAATGGAGAGATAGAATATGCTCATGAAAGAAGACTCGTGATCACTAAGATGTCAGTTCACTCCAAATTAATCTACATATTAAATGTTATTGTAAGCACAAGTCCCACCTCTTTTTTACATAGAAAGTGACAAGCTAATTCTAATATTTATATGGAAATACAAAGAAACTAAAATATGTAAAGTAATCTTGAAAAAGAAGAATCAAGTTGGGAGGATTTATAATACCTTCTACTATTTTAAGACTTTCCATAAAGCTACAGTGATCAAGACAGCGAACCTGGGCATAAAGAAAGACATATAGATAATTGTAACAGAATCGAGAGCTATAAAATAGTTTTACTAGTGTAGTTAAAAGGTCATTTGATTTTTGATAAAGGTGCCAAAGCAAACAGATGGAGGGCCTTTTTGACAAATGGTGCTGGTACAACTAGGTATCTATGCAAAAAAAAAAAAATCTTGACTTTTACTTCACACAATATATAGAAATTAGAGATGGATCATATATAAAATATAAAAATTAAAACACTAATACTTCTAGGAGAAAAATATAGAAGAATCTTCATAGTTTGGTGGTAAAGGGTTATTAGGACCAGAAAATAATAATAAAAAAATTAAATTGGATGAATTACACTTTATCAAAATAAAAAAAAAGCTTGTTAATCAAAATACACCATTCAGAAAGTGAACAGGCAAGCCACAGGCTAGAAAAATATTCATAAAATATAAATTTAATATGAGATTTGCATTTAAAATATATCAAGATCTTCCACAATTCAATAATAAGACAAGCTATCTAATAAAAATGGGCAAAAGATATGAACCATCACTTCACCAAAAAAGATATATGAATACTAACACAAAAAGTTGCTTAACAGCAGAAGTCATCAGGGAAATAAAAATTAAAACGAGATACCTTATATAAACTCTAAAATCACTTAAATTAAAAAAAGACTGTTGTTAACCAATTATTAACAAGAACATGGAACAACTTGAACTGCGGCACATGGTTGGTGAGAGTGTAAACAGATACACAGTGAAAAAAAGTCTCATAGTTTTTTATAAAGAAATATTCATTTCCCTTTGACCCAACAATTCTCTTAGGTATTTATCCAAGAGAAATGAAAATACGTATCCTCATCAAGACTAATAGAAGACTGTTTATAGCAGCTTTATTCAAGATAGCCAATAACTGGAAACAGCCAATGTGTCCAGCAAAAGGTAAACTGTGGAGTATTCATAAAATGGATTACTATTCATAAAAAAGGAACAAACTATTGTACATGCAACAATATTAATGGATCTCAAAAACAGGCTAAGAAAAACTTTAAAGAGTGTGCACTGTAAAATTCTGTTTTTATGAGGTTCTAGAACAAACTATTAAACTATGGTGGGGAAATGCACAGAATTAAGGTTGCTTCTTGGTGAGTGGAGGCAGAATGGACTCTGAAGGAGCACAAGGGAACTTTAAACGAATACTGAACTTCAGCTAGTATTTATGGTGAAATATTCAGGAGTGAATGTGCTTAAGTCTGTAACTTAACTTGAGTGCACACACACACAAAAAATTAAAAGATTGATAGAGGACTATCAGGGAAATACTAGTACAGCAAAATGTTAATTGAGCCATATATATTGATGTTCTTTCAATAATTATTTCAACATTTCTAAATGTCTGAAAATTTTCATCATAAAATACTGGAGGAAAATTGTATTTTCAATTCCTCCAGCTCTCTCTCACTGCCTGTACAAACTGGAACTGAATTTGTATAAAGCCCATAGGGGGTGCTATTTTCAGAGTAATAATTTTACCTTTAAAAAAACACACAAAAAAAACCCCCACCAACAAACTTTAATACAAGATATAAATCAAGACATTTCTTCTCACCAAAAAATGAATTAAAAAGAAGAGTGATTTTAGTTTCACATCATATATATAATCTCTGGCTCTGATGGAGAAGTTCAGAAGTTTCATGCACTGTACCTCAGCTTAGATGACTACGTCTAAGGCTAATCATTTAAAGATGGGTACCTGTCTTGACTATAATTTTTTAAAAACGTAACTTCACCTCATTTAAAGATGGGTACCTGTCTTGACTATAATTTTTATTTTATTTTATTTTTTAATTTTGTTTTATTGCTTAAAGTATTACAATGAATGTTAGATAGGTCTCCATTTTTTCCCCTTGACCTTCCCCCCTCCTCCCCTACCCCCCAGTGTCTTGTGTCCATTGATTATGCTTATATGCATGCCTACAAGTCTTTCAGTTGACCTCTTAACTCCCGCCAACCCTCCCCAGCCTTCCAGCTGTAGGTTGACAGTCTGTTCAATGCTGTTCTGCCTCTATATCTGTTTATGCTTATCAATTTATAATGGTCTTCATTACCCATAAATAAGTGAGATCATGTGGTATTTTTCTTTTGTTGACTGGCTTGACTATAATTTTTAAAAAATGTAACTTCACCTCACCTATATTTACTGAATTTATTGGGGTGACACTGGTTCACAAAATTATACAGGTTTCAGGTGCCCAATTCTACAGCACATCATCTGTACTCTGTTGTGTGTTTACCACCTCAAGTCAGGTCTCCTTCCATCACCATTTATCCCCCTATACTGCCTTGACTGTAGTCTTTAGCACAAGAAAATATACTTGCTGAGCTCGACCTCTCAAGGTAAAACTCAAGGATATGATGTCAACAAAACAGAAAAAAACTTTTGGGTTTCATTACCTTTATCAAGAGATGCCCCAGCCATGTGGTAAAAGCTCAATGCAGTGTCCACATCATTAATGTTCTTTAGGAAAGTAAAGAAGTTCTCCACTTCCTGAAATGTCAGACCCTGCAAGAAGAGAGAGCACAGTGAGGCAGGAACCTCGAACAAAAAGCTGCATAACATGCGGAAACCAGGCTGCTATTCATGTCTGTCAGCCAGAGATTTATGCTATGTCTGGAACAGAGACTGAATAAATTAGTCAAGGAATGCCAAATTTGTACACAACCAGGAATAAAACGCTAGAATTTTACTCCGAGAAAGGAAAGCTGGCTAATTGCTTTCCTCTCACATGTAAAATACGACATGATTGCTTTCACTGTTAAAGTGGTGGCTGGGTATCTTTAATGAAAATATTTCAAAAAAAAAAGAAAAGAAAATATTTCAAACTGGGCCTTGCAATTAGTCACAATTATCTATTTTGATATTTCCTAAATGAGCTGTAGCCGCTTGATCTGTCACACATCTTAACAAGACCAGAGTCAGGACTTCCATTTAAATCATCTACTTACAGGCTATCTGAGCTTTTTGAAGCTTAAGCGAATTAAGGAATCACCCAAAGTCAGTGCTATACACTGGAACAGTTTCAGAATGTAGAACCCAAGGACTTGGGAAGCTGTTCATTATCTCAATTTAAAAGCTACGGATAAAGCAATTTGTCACTTAATTTTAATCTGATGAAATTCTGTGAATGAAGAAATTCTTTTCAAAAGCTAGTCAAAGATCTATTGACCTCAAATTCTACATTCAGTGAAGGCTCTAGAGAAAGTAGTTACATAAATAGGGGCCACAGGGAATTTCGTTACAGGGAGGAAGATTTGTCCTATTTGCCATTTCCCACTTCGCACACATCATGCTGTGATGGAATAAATACAATTTCTGAAAAGTAAATAACACTGAAAGACACTGAGGTCAACGCCTTTTAATGAAAAATCAGGTCCTTAATGGATTGCAAATGTTGACTGGCTTCCACTTAGTGCTGCTGCTCTTCCAATTTCCATTTCCCCAAACCACAGAGCCCAGGAGTCCACAATGAAATCTCAGTAATAAGGAAACCTTAGGTTAGACAATCCATAGTACTTTCCTACTCCCTAAACTGGGTAATGTTATCTTTCTTATTTTATCAATCAAACTAAGAACTAAACTACTGAATGCATAATTCTATCACATGATCTTTTATAGTTTATTCCCCAGGAATCAAAGAATTTAAACTTTTTCTTGGGGAATATGATGACCATATAGAAAGCACAGCTCTGGCCAGTAGGGTTCAGTTGGTTGAACACTGTCCATGCACTGAAAGGTCACCAGTTTGATTCCTGGTCAGGGCACATACCCAGGTTTTGGGTCTGATCCCAGGTCAGGGTGTGTGTGGGATGCAACCAATTGACGTTTGTTTCTTTCTCCCTTCCTCTCTCTCTAAAAAATCAGTAAGAACGTATCTTAAAAAAAAAAAAAAAGGCACAGAAAAACAAATGTACAACTTAACAACCTGTTATAAAATGAACATCCATAAAACCTCCATCCAGGTCAAGGAACAGACTCTTACTAGCATCCCAGAAGAAGCCTCCCTCTGTCTTACCAACATGGCCCTTCCCAGCCATAAGCCTCTTCTCTTCTCAGTGGTAATCATTTTTCTGATTTTTAGGTGCTACATTTCATTGTCTTTTTAAAAAGTAGCACTATATATTATCCATTAATGCATCTTAAACAGAAACAAGGTTTAGTTACGTCTTTTCTGAACTTTATAAATGAACAATGAAGTACATATTCTACAGTCATGGACTGCATAATGATGTTTCAGTCAACAATGACTGTATATATGACAATGGTCCCATAACATTACAATGGAGCTAAAAAAATTCTTATCCCATGTAGCCTTGGTAACATCATAGTGCTATGCATTACATGTTTGTGGTGATGCTGGTATAAACAAACCTACTGGGCTGCCAACTGTCAGCTGTATGAAAGCATAGCACATACTATGTGTTTCTGTGGTTAGATATATTTTGATACACAAATACTTACCATTGTACTATAATTGCCTACAGTATCTACTCTATAAAAGCGAAATATTAAAATTAACCGTTTCTCCGAGACAGGGTAAGCCACGCCCACCAGCCAATCAGAGCGGCTGTATGCAAATTAGCCCAGCCAACATGGCGGCCGCCACTCATGGACCTGAGTAAACAGCCCTTTCCATTGCGGCAGGAACGAAAGTGAAGCTGCGCCCGCTCAGCTCAGCTCCGATTACACTGCCTCTAGCAAAACACAGCTTTGAAACATTTGAAACAATGTAACAATCATAGAATCCTCCGGAGCTGAAGGAAAGAGCAGCTCTGGCCTAACCAGTAAAAGTAACAATTGTTTCATTATAGATGCTGCGAGGTGAAGCAAAGAGGAGGCTTCAGTTAGTTAGAAGGCCGCCTTAAAGGAACAGTGTATCAATTATA
>PVJC01050524.1:0-11778 GCA_004026665.1 Murina feae | reverse complement strand
GCCTGACCACGAGGCAGGGTTTTCCCTGCTTTCTGGTGGCTGGAGGAAGATGGGCAGTAGGCAAGCTTGGGAGGCAGGCCGCACCCAGCCCTGGTCACAGCTCAAAAAAGAGAACAACATGCAGGGGAGGGCAAGAGTCTGAGAGATCAACATAGAGGGGATGCCTGCTCCAAGCCTCCACAGTGTGCCTGGGGGCAGGCCCCCCGCAGGTAGACACACACAGGAGGACTGCTCCGAGCCTCAGATGTGGCTGGGGGCAGGTCCCCAGTGGTGACACACACACACATACACACACAAACACACACAAGGCGCCTGGCAGACTGGGGCTATCATAGGACATCCATTGAGGGGTCCCAGACTGTCAGAGGGCACAGGCTGGGCTGAGGGACTCCCTCCACCCCGAGTGCACAAATTTTTGTGCACCGGGGCCCTAGTATTAACAATAAAATGTTAGAACTATCCACAATATTTTCATAGGACCAGGAAGGACTACCAGTTGTAATCTAATAAAAGAGTAATATTGAAATCAACTGTTTCTATGGGATGCCTAAGACACGCCCACCAGCCAATCAGAGTGGCTGTATGCAAATTAACCCAGCCAAGATGGAGGCCAGCAGTCATGGAGCTGGAGTAAATAGAAGCTTCCATTGCAGCAGGAGTAAACTGTCTGCCAGCCCGCTGGCTGGGCCTCTCTGTGCTCCAGGCAACATTGTTGCAATTACAGAAGCCTCAGAGCTGAAGCAAACAGCAGGCTTCCGTTGCACCAGCGATGGAGAAAACTTTCTGCCTAGAGTCTACTAAGGAACATTCTTTCAATTATAGAAGCCACAAAGCTGAAGCCAACAGGAGGCTTCGTTACCTGCCTAGGCCTCAGCTTAAAGGAACAGTATCAATTATAAAAGATAAATAAACCCCAGAAACCTGCTTCCAGCCAGCCTTGCTGGGACATTGGGTCAATGGGAGCTATGGGCAGACTGAAAAGCCTGAAAACAGCCCTCAGTCCATCACCCACACTGGCCACACCCCAATGGGGTGAGGGTCTCCACTGGGGGGCTTGGCCAGCCTGCAAACAGCCATCAGCCTGTCACCCAGGCTGGTCAGGTACCTCAATAGAGACCTGAACCCTGAAGAGACTGTGGCCAGTCTGCAAACAGCCATCAGCCCCTCACCCAGGCTGGCCAGGTATCCCAGTAGGGACCCAAAACCTGAAGGGGCTGTGGGCAGCCTGAAAATGGCTGGCTACACCCCAATGGGGTGAGGGTCCACACTGGGGGACTTGGCCAGCCTGCAAACAGCCATCAGCCCCTCACCCAGGCTGACCAGGCACACCAGCAGGTGGACATCCCCAGAGGGGTCCTAGACTACAAGAGGGCACAGGTCGGGCTGAGGGACCTCCCGAGTGCACAAATTTTTGTGCACCAGGCCCCTAGTGTGATATAATTATAGAATACCTAGAGTGGTCATATTTGGAGATATTGCTATTTTTCTTCTACTAAATATACCTCTTATAAATGGCATATCTTGCTTATTTTTTGCTTTCCCCACTAGTTCACCAATTTCCCTAGTTGCAAACACCTGGCCCCAAAAGTAAATTCTTTTTAGAAACCAAATTATTACAAATCAGCTGAAATTTGAAGAGACCCCAAGCCTCTGGCATAAGGTTTGTCACTCTGTCTTCACTCTTTTTCAGCATTATTGAGATACTAGGGGCCCGGTGCACGAAATTCGTGCACGGGGGGGGGGGGGGGTCCCTCAGCCCAGCCTGCCACCTCTCACAGTCTGGAACCCCTCAGTGGATGTCCTATGATGGCCCCAGTCTGCCAGGCGCCTTTTGTGTGTGTGTGTGTGTGTGTGGCCACTGGGGACCTGCCCCCAGCCGCATCTGAGGCTCGGAGCAGTCCTCCTGTGTGTGTCTACCTGCTGGGGGCCTGCCCCAGGCTTGGAGCAGGCACCCCCTCTATGTTGATCTCTCAGACTCTTGCCCTCCCCTGTATGTTGTTCTCTTTTTTGAGCTGTGGCCAGGGCTGGGTGCTGCCTGCCTCCCAAGCTTGCCTACTGCCCATCTTCCTCCAGCCACCAGAAAGCAGGGAAAACCCCACCTCATGGTCAGGCCAACCTTTTCCTGCTCCCTGATCCCCGGAAGGGACCTGGGAAGCCACCAAGCAGGTCCCCAGCCCCCGAGAGCTTGCTTTCCCACTCCCCAGTGCCCCCCAAAGGGCCTGGGGAGCCGCCAAGCAGGCCGCCGACTTTTTCCCACTCACCCGTCCCCTGCTGCCTTCCTTTCCCACTCCCCGGTGTCGCCAAGGGGTCTGGGGAGCCGCCAAGCAGGACCCCGGCCCCTGCAGCCCTGCTTTCCTGCTCCCCGGTGCCCCTCAAAGGGCCTGGGCAGCCACCAAGCAGGCTCCCAACCCCCACTGCCCCTTTCCTGCTCCCTGGTGCCCTGCAAAGGGCCTGGGAAGCCCGCCAAGCAGGCCACTGGCCCCCTGCTGCCTCTTTCCCGCTCCCCGATGCCGCTCCAAGGGCCTGGGCAGCCGGCAAGCAGGCCATCGACCACCTGCCACCTCTTACCCGCTCCCCGGTGCCCCTCAAAGGGCCTGAGGAGCCGCCAAGCAGGCCCCTGGCTCCCACTGCCTCTTTCCTGCTCCCCGGTGCCCCTCAAAGGGTCTGGGGAGCCGCCAAGCAGGCTGCCAACCCTGCCGCCTCTTTCCCCCTCACCAGGTCCGGGTCCTGCACTGTTCCGCCCTGCAGCCCCTCTGTGCACTTGGGAGGTCCCTCAGCCCGGCCTGTGCCCTCTCACAGTCTGGGACCCCTCGGGGGATATCCACCTGCTGGTGTGCCTGACCAGCCTGAGTGAGGGGCTTTAAGGCTGCCCACAGCTCCCACTGACCCAATGTCCCAGCAAGGCTGGCTGGACGCAGGTTTCTGGGGTTTGTTTATCTTCTATAATTGATGCTGTTCCTTTAAGGCGCAGCCTAATAAGAAGCCTCCTTTCTGCTTCACCTCACGGCTTCTATAATGACACAATGTTACTCTTAGACTCAGGCCCTGCTGAGCTCCCGAGGAGTCTATGATTTATACATTGTTGCAAACATGTTGCAAACGTGTTTTGCTTTCAGGCAAGGATAAGTGAGCCAGTGCGCAGTCACTTTCACTTTCACTCCTGCTGCAATGGAAGCTTCCGTTTACTCCATGAGTGGTGGCCGCCATGTTGGCTGGGTTAATTTGCATACAGTCGCTCTGATTGGCTGTTGGGCGTCCCGAAGAAACGGTCAATTTCAATATTACACTTTTATTAGTTAAGGTAATTGACTTTGTACAAAAGTTGAAGGTGTACATGTTGATTTAATAAGTATATATTGCAAAATTATTAGCACATGCCTTCACATCTGATTTCAGTTAACTCAACTCCTTTTTATTATGTTCCCCATGTACAAGGTTCTAGCCACAATGTTTCCCCCACTCCCTCTGTGTTGGTACACTGACCAGGACACAGTGGACTAGACATTTTGTCAAAGTGTGATCAGAGAAATATCTGCATCAGAAACACTGATGTTTGTTAAAACATGCAGCCCTAACTGGTTTGGCTCAGTGGATAGAGCGTCGGCCTGCAGACTGAAGGATCCCAGGTTCGATTCTGGTCAAGGGCATGTACCTGGTTGCAAGCACATCCCCACAGGGAGGTGTGCAGGAGGCAGCTGATCGATATTTCTCTCTCATCAATGTTTCTAACTCTCTATCCCTCTCCCTTTATCTCTATAAAAATCAATAAAATATATTTTAAAAACAAACAAACATGCAGATTCTTAAAGCCTACCAAATTTAGTGGAAGAAGAGTTGCAAATCTGGAGTATGTATTAACATACTCTCCAATAATTCTTATGCATAGTATAGGACTATTGCAGTGGGCACTAATAAGTATAGGTTAGATGAATGAGTTAATTGAATGAATGAATTCTTTAGTTCCTTGCTGGGTATTACAGTTCCAGTTAGGAGCATAAATTTGAAACATGGGCTTTGCCACCTGTTTTTAGTACTTGATGGTGCTACCTGCCTATGTGGATCTCCCCAGAATATCTGAACACAGACTCCTAATCACTATTTCCCTCTAAAAGTATATCCTGCCCTTGCTAAACTTCCACGATTGTACAAATCTGGTTAGGTTGCCAGTAGACACTGTGTTCCATCTGCCTAATTTTCCTCTCAGCTCCTAGACACATCCAAGCACTTGGCCTACCCAGTTAACATGTAAAGGCTCTGTAGGTTTGTGCCCCCTGATCTTGATAAAACAGTGTCCCTAGTAAAATAGACAGTGATTATGAAATTACTCAAAAACCAAATGTAATGTTTAGATTAATCCTCAACTTTCTATCACATAGGAATTTGAATAGAGCTGGTCAGAGAACTTCAGATTAGCATACTCTCTATGTGAATAAATTTTCTGACCTCTTATTATGGATACTTTTATACATAAGAAAAGTATGGGATGGTATAAAATGAATCACCATCACTCAGTTTTTTCATTTTCCTTTTATTTAAAATTTAGTCTTCTTATTAAAGTTAGGAAATATCCCAACATCTTTACTCACCAAATACTCATTTTCCCATATGTACTACTATTGCAACCTTCCCTTTCACTAAATGGCCACATGCCTAACCACAGCCACATTCTGGTCTTCTCTTTTCTCTTTTTCTTCATTTCTCCTCTCCTACTTCAGGCACATTTTATTCATTCTATCTGTATTTATATGAGACTAGAGGCCCAGTGCACAAAATTTGTGCACTTGGGGAGGGGGAAGGTTTCCCTCAGCCCGGTTTGTGCCCTCTTACAGTCGGAAACCCTCAGGGATGTCCGACTGACCACTAAGGGGCTGCTGTGGAGGCTTGTGGCTGAGCAGCGCTCACCCTGTGGGAGCACACTGACACCAGGGGGCAGCTCCTGCGTTAAGCGTTTGCCCCCTGGTGGTCAGTTCACATCATAGCGACCAGTCATTCTGCTGTTTGGTTGATTGCATATTAGCCTTTTATTATATAGGATATCTAGAGTACTCAGATTCACAGAAACAAAGTAGAATGAATGTTGGTCTAGGGAGAGAGAGGAAACTGGAGAGTTGTTTCATAAGTACAGAGTATCAGTTTTGCAAGAAGAAAAACCTGTATTCAGTTCAATTAAGGTTAAACAAAACAGGTGTCTAAAAAGATGGAGTAGGAGAATCAGCAGTGATTTACTAAGGATGTCAGAGCCCTCCCCTAGGAGAATAAAGATGATGTGCATACAGGAATATGGCAGCCTTGGTAGCCCTGCACAAGATGCTGGAATCCAAATGGAGTGAGGAAAGCAACCCAGTGCAGGGTATCAGAGCCTGAAGTGAGAAAGATGTTCAAATAGGGCAGCAGCATGATATGGAATTTTGGAGGCTGAGTAAGGTGACAAAGGCATCCACATGATGGGTGTCAGAAACAGCAGCAACAGGAGAGATTGATCACATACAGGGGGATTGATTAAGAAAACACGCTGAGGATAACGAGAGCCAACTTATGGTCAGAAAAAGGAGTTACAATGCCCTGGCTAATTGGCTCAGTTGGTTGGAGCATCCTCCCATACACCAAAAGAATGCAGGTTCGATTCCTGATCAGGGCACATATTTAGGTTGAGAGTTTGATCCACAATCCGGGTGCGAACGCAAACGATCGAAGTTTCTCCCTCTTTTTCTCTCTCTCCTCCTTCCACTCTCTAAAAAACTAAAACTAAAAATCAATAAAAACATATCCTGGAGTAAGGATTTAAAGAGAGAGAGAACCAAGATGGCAGCATAGGCAAACACCCACAATCACATCAAAATTACAACTAAAATACTGAACAACCATCATTCAGAATCACCTGAAAGCTGGCTGAATGGAAGTCCTACAACTAGAGAAGTAAAGAAGTACATTAAGACTGGTAGGAAAGGCAGAGGCATGGAACACGCAGGTGTTGTGTTTTTTTTAATCAGGAAGGATACCTCAGCTGCAAAGGCCCCCTGTGAGGAGCAAAGGGTCCCAGCCATACACCAGAGCCCCAGGGTTCCAGAGCTGGGAAAAGTCTCTGTAACTTTGGGCTGGAAAACCAGCAAGGATTGTGGGTGAGTGACACGGAGGCTGCTGGAGACTCAGGCAGTCACTCTTAAGGGCCGGCACATGAACTTACTTGGACCTGATCCCTCTGGCCAGGCTCCAGCCCCAGGGCGGCAACTTAAAAAGAACCAGGGAAATTCAGGGAGGAACTGAATTGTCTGGCATCAGGGCAAGAACTTGGGGGTGGCTTTCTCCCAGGCAGGGGTGTTTGCAGTGGTCACAGTTCCTATGCTGAGACCTCCTCCTTTGCAGAGCTGACTGGCAGCCATATCTGAATCTCCATCAGCCTGGATCATACTGTTCACTCTACCCTGGAGATTCCCTAAGACGTGCCCCATACAATTTGCAGCCCACCCAAGCTGTTTGCAGCAGCTTTTCTATATGAATGGCATGGCATGTCCTGGCTTAGGCTTCAGACTTGGCTAAAATCTCTCAACAAGCAGCAGCTGTCGTCAGTGTACCCCAAACCTATCAATAAAAGGCCCAAGACCGAGCACTAGCACCAGCCTGCCTTGCTTCACAGCTTGGCCTTGCCTGATCACTTACAAGCACAATACAAGTAGCATCCATCTGCAGACCTCTTTGTAGCTCCTGCTGGATGGCTCCAGGCAGTGGCTGACTTTGCACCTCCCAGGAGGCTCCATAGCCAGTGCATCTTGTGGACAGCTTCAGACCATACCAGATTATAACTCTACACATCCACAAGTGACACATTCAAGGGGCTGACTCAGTAAGTACCAAAGCTCCTCTAAGGTAATTCCTGCTCCATAGGGCGGAGGGGGGGAGGAGGAGTCTCCTACCCAGCAGCTCTTCCACTGTAGTTGCAGCTGGTTGGCCTGGAGGTCAATTCCTCCCAGTGACACCAACAGCAATCAAGGCTCAACTACAATAATACTGTGTACACAGCCTACACAGGGATACACATAGAGTGTCCAGCTCAGGTGACTGAGGAGTCTGAGCCACTGGGTCCTACAGGACACCTATTATGCAAGTCCACTCTATCAATTTCAGAAGACATAGCAGCTCTTCCTAATACATAGAAACAACCACAGGGATGCAGCCAAAATGCAGAGCAAAGAAACATGTCACAAATGAGAGAAATGGAAGCAAGCAAACTACTGGATACAGGGTTCAAAACAATCGTTATAAGGTTGCTGAAGGAGACTTAATGAGAGTTTCAAGGGACTTAATGAGACTTTCAAGGATCTTGAGGAGAATTTCAAAGATATGAAAAAAGACCAGTCAGAAATTAAGCATACACTAAATGAAATAAGAATAACTCAACAGTAGAGTAGATTTCGAGAATCAAATCAACAATTTGGAATATGAAGAGGCAATTAACACCCAATCAGAAGAGTAAAAAGAACCCAAAAATTTGAAGATAGTATAAGGAGCCTCTGGAACTACTTCAACAGTACCAACATTCACATTATGAGGGTGCCAGAAAGAGATGAGAGAGAGCAAGATATTGAAAACCTATTTGAAGAAATAATGACAGAAAACTTCCCCTATCTAGTAAAACAGACATAGAAGTCCAGGAAGCCCAGAGAGGAAACAAGAGGAAGCCAAAGAGACCCACACCAAGGCACATAATTAAAATGCCAAGAATTAAAGACAAAAAGAGAATCTTAAAAGCAGCAAGAGAAAAACAGTTAGTTATCTACAAGGAAGGGTCCATAAGACTGTTAGCTGATTTCTCAACAGAAACTTTACAGGCCAGAAGGAGTAGCAAGAAATGTTCAAAGTGATGAGTAACAAAGGTCTACAACCAAGATGACCCAGCCAAGCTACAATTTAGAATTCAAGGTCAGATAAAGAGCTTCACAGACAAGAAAAAGCTAAAGGAGTTCATCACCACCAAACCAGTATTACATGAAATGGTGAAGGGTATTCTTTAGGAAGAAGAAGCCCAGCTGGTGTAGCTCAGTGGTTAAGCACTGACCTGGTCAATTCCTGATCAAAGCATATGCCCAGGTTGTGGGTTCGATCTCTAGTGCAGGGTGTGCAGGAGGTAGCCAATCAATGATTCTCTCTCATCAATGATGTTTTTGTCTCTTTCTCCCTCTCTCTTCCTCTCATAAATCAATATATATTTTTTAAAAGAAAAAGAAGAAAAAGATAAAAATATAAACAATAAAATGGCAATAGATACATATCTATCAATAATTGAATCTTGAATCTAAAAATCAAAAAAAACAAACAAGAAATCTAATGAAAAAAATTAACTGATGAATAAAACAGAATCAGAGGCATGGGAACATGGAACATGACGAAACTCAGAGGGAAGGGGGTTGGGCGGGAAGAGATTAACCGAAGATCTTATATGCATACTAGTGGCCCAGTGCACAGATTCTTGTACATTGAAAGGAAATTAACTAGAAGAAATATTTTAATGTCGCTATTCCCCCTTTTTCTATAATAGAAGTGTCAACCAAAGTCACAATCGACAATGACAAATCGAAACACATACATGCAATTGGCACCAGCGAGAGCTTTATATGTATAGATAAACTTTCTTAACTAGACTTAACTTGCTTTCTGATTTAGCTAAACTTTTTCCAGCCTAGTGAAGCACCCCAACTTCTATTTCAGGTAATTGTCAGCAACACAGCAGTAAATATGAACACGAAGCAGATTATTATTATAGATCACAAAGGAGAACAAAGGGTAAAATATTTAACTGTATTTTAAGTGTTTGTCTATATTCTGCACAATGAGAAAACCTGAAGTCATTTTCAAGTTCCACCATTTCTTAATTTTTTTCAGTCGGGTCAAGTTTCTAAACTTTCTAAATCTCTGTTTTCTGGCTAATGAAAAGAAAATAGGTTTCTACTGAGTCTCCCATCTACCTACTCCAGGACTTCTGTGAGGATCAAATGAGATGAGGCATGTGAAAATGCTTCACAGACATTTGGTTAAATTGTAAAATGTTTGCACCTGGCCATAAAGCAAGTCGGGTTCCTGGGCTGAAGAAACTCCAAGGAGGCTAGTCGCTAGGGAGGAAGCCAGGCGTTGCTACGCGACGTTGATTACCCAGCGCCCACAGTGACCCTTTCCAGGCTAGGCTGGGCTGTGGGCCGCACTTTGAGCCATGAGGTCTTGGCAGCATTGGCTGTGATTTGCTGGGGTGAAACTCCAGGGTGATGGCGAGGCCTGTGTCCCACTTGAGGGAAGCCGAGTGTTGGTTTGTTAGCACCAGGTCCATGGTGCCATTTACTTTTAAATGGCCAGTGTGCATCATAGCAGCTCCTCCGTTGATCATCTGCCCCCCAGTTGTCAGTGTGCATCATAGCTACCAGTTGGATGAACAGACACTTAGCCTTTTATATATAGAGAGATATATATAGAGATATATAGAGATATGCATTACCTATGGAAACAGACAATAGGGTGGTGAAAGCCTGGAGTAAGGCAATGGGGGGAAGAGGGGGGGATATCTGTAATACCCTCAAGAATAAAGACTTAAAAAAAAAGAAAGAAAAAGAAGTTACAATTATTGAATGAACCCTGTGGTATTACTAGAATTGGAGATATTAGTGTGAATTCATGGTTTTAAATAAATATTTAGATAATATTAAAAGGGTGACAAAAATGTACATGTGTGTATATATGTGTGTGTACATGTTTACATGCACATATATTCCTTACCCCTGTCCAGTGAGAGGTCCAGGGAGCAATGATAGCCCAATAGCTATGAGCACACCTGATATCCAGATCTTGACTTCTAAATATCATTTTTACTAAAAGAAACCAGGACTCCTTGGAGAAACTACTGATTCCAGAACCAGGGCAAGAAGGTACAAGATGAATATCTTCTTTTACCAGAAAAGAAGAAAAGGCTCAAAGAATGATAAGAATACATCAAAACAACAAAAGAGCAGCTTGAAAGTACTCTCATTAGCCAAAGAGGGAACAATTTAATCATCAAAATAAATAATTACAGTATTGGATTATTACCCATCAATTAAAAAATAGGAGTTTAAAAGTTCACTCTGTTATAATTGAAAATCTGATGAATAGAAAGTTACATGGTTTCAAAGTACCTTCCCATAAAATACTACAAGGAGAAAAACATTAATCTTAAAGAAACTGAATAAAAATCATGTGTCACCTGATAGGAGGCAATAAGTAAAACACAGCGTCACCTCTGTGGTATTTCTTTTTTCTTTTAATATATTTTATTGATTTTTTACAGAGAGGAAGGGAGAGGGATAGTTAGAAACATCGATAAGAGAGAAACATCCATCAGCTGCTTCCTGCAACCCCCCACTGGGGATGTGCCCGCAACCAAGGTACATGTCCTTGACCAGAATCGAACCCGAGACCCTTGAGTCTGCAGGCTGACGCTCCATCCACTAAGCCAAGCCAGTTAGGGCTACCTCTGTGGTATATAATCTGAATCTAACCAGGAGGAAACATCATATAAATCAAAATTGAGGAACCATTCTACAAAATAACCAGCCTATAATCCTCAAAAGTGCCATAGCCATGAAAGTCAAAGAAAGATTAAAGAACTGTTCTAGATTGAAGGAAACTAAAGAGACATGACAACTCAATTCAATGCATCATTCTGGATTGGATCCTTTTGTTTTAAAGAACATTACTGGCCTATCCTGTGTGGCTCAGTGGTTGAGCATAGACCTATGAACCAGGAGGTCTTGGTTCAATTCCTGATCAGAGCACATACCTCTCTCTGCTTTTCCCTTCCTCTATGTAATCAATAAAAATACATTTTAAATAAACAAGTTAAAAATATATTGATTTCTAGAGAAAGTGAAAGAGAGAAAGGAGGAGGAGGGAGGGAGGAGGGAGGGAGAATATCCTGTAAGAGAGACACATTAACTGGTTGCCTCCCACATGGGAGGGACTGGGACCCTTGACTGGAAATTGAACCTGCAACCCTTTGGTCTTGGTCCGAGGCAAGGGATAACTTGGTTTCTTTTAAGATACTAAATTTTAGTTGGTTTGTTACACAGCAAGTTACCTCTTATACTGTTTCCTTATCTATCAATTGTATTAAAAATTCTTTTAGCCCTAGCTGGTTTGGCTCAATGAATAGTGTCAGCCTGTGAACTCAAGGGTCCCAGGTTCGATTCCAGTCAAGGGCACATGCCTCAGTTGTGGGCTCAATCCCCAGTAGGGGGCGTGCGGGAGGCAGTCAATCAATGATTCTCATCATTAATGTTTCTAACTCTCCCTCTCCCTTCTCTGAAATCAATAAAAATATTTTTTTAAAAAATTCTTGCCCTAATTGGTTTGGCTCAGTGGATAGAGCATCGGCCTGCGGACTCAAGGGTCCCAGGTTCCATTCCAGTCAAGGGCATGTACCCTGGTTGCGGACACATCCCCAGTAGGGAATGTGCAGGAGGCAGCTGATCAATGTTTCTCTCTCCCTTCCTCTCTGTAAAAAATCAATAAAATATATGTTTAAAAAATAAGGCACTGTTGGTGGTAGAAGTCAGGTTCTTGCAGTGTCTCAAGAAAAAAATTCTTTTATATGACCTACTAGGGGCTCGGTGCACAAAAATTTGTGCACTCGGGGTGGAGGCAGTCCCTCAGTCCGGCCTGTGCCCTCTCACAGTCTGGGACCCCTCAGTGGATGTCCTATGATGGCCCCAGTCTGCCAGGCACCTTTTGTGTGTGTGTGTGTGTGTGTGTGTGTGTGTG
>PVJC01050523.1:0-11780 GCA_004026665.1 Murina feae | reverse complement strand
GCGCGCCTCCGTACCTCTGTACTTTGCTTCCGCTGCTGCTCTGAGTCTCAGACTCTTCTCTGGTTGTAGGATTTTCACTCAGCCAGCCGTCCTGTGGGTGCGAGTGGTGTCCGTGTGTTCTTTTCGTGGTTTTTCTGAAATAGTTGTTCACAGCTGCATATACGGTGTCTACCCTATGCCGCCATCTTGTTTCTCCGCCTATTGTCTTTTTGCATCTAAGATAACACACCTGTGAAATGTCAGAGTAACTTGTAAGTTCCTCCCAAATGTACCTGGGTGCCAGGATGGAGACCATAAATTCCCTCACTTTTGTTGTTATCATGTTCATTGTTGACTGTTAACTATCCTGTACCCACCTAAGTAAGAGAAGTGTCTATCATTTTACTCTATCCAATTCCAGAGGTTTCCCTGCTTTACTTTCTCCCGCCTTCCTAATCTATGACCAATTTCACAACCCACTTAGGTGTCTTCCTTTGATTGTAATGTACAAAACAAGGTGAAAAACTGCCCTTCTTTGGAGCATTATCCCAACACATTGAGATTCTACTCCCTGGAGATTATTGAAAGTTTGGCTCAAATAAACTCACAAAAAATTCTTTTTAGATTTGAATATTTCTCAAGTTAACACCAAGTACTGAGTTCTTTCCTAGCCAGAACCCAAGTACCAAGAAGCCAGATTTGGTCTGACCCTGTGGTCAGACACCTGGTGCTGTTCCCACCACCTACAACAGACTTACACCATGTGGTCTTGTCCCTCAGGGTCTCCAGAGTCTGTCCCCAGGGGCCTTGTTCCCCTCATACCCTGTACTCAGGGGACTAGACTGGATGACCTCTCTGAGTTCCCCCAGGTTTAACCCTCCCTCTGCCCTGAAGGGGCTTGTCATCTGTAGGAAATAGGCCTCTGTGATCCATCTCTAGCAGTCAACTCTTAATGGAAACGGTTGCTGAATTTCCCCAGAGCAAAATAGCAGTAGGGAGGAGGGAAGAGGATCCTAATATATATAAAGAGTTAGGTGCCCTCAAAACCGAACAGGCGACCAATCACCATGAAAGTGCAGGGAGCACTGCTTGGTCCCCTCCTTCCCCCAGCCCCCAAGCTGCTCACCGTGCAGGGGGGCTGGCAGCGGGGCAGGACTGGGGACTGTTGAGTGGTGGTGGCGGGGTGCTTCATGGGGTGGCCGTGAGCTTGGCTGAGCAGTCACCCAGGTGGCAGCGAGTGTCGCAGAGCAGTCGCAGGGCAGGGGAGTTTCGCGGAGCATCCAGTGGCGAGCTTCTCGGGGCGGCAGCAAGCTTCGTGGAGCAGTCGAGGGTTGGGGGGAGCCTCACAGAGCAGTCGTGGGGCTGCAAGCATGGCTGAGTGTCCCGGGGCAGGGAGCTTCAGGTGGCGTCACAGGGCGGCAGAGGTCCTGCGAGGACGAGGAAGGCCAGGCTGGGCCTAGGGACCCTAACAGTGCATGATTTCATGCACGCTGGGTTTCTAGTATAAAAATAAAGAACTGTGTGTTGGGGCCAGCAGCATCACAGTGCAAACCCCGAGGCACCCCCTCAACTAGACAGGAGGAGGTGGAGACAACTAGAAAAGGCATCAGCCCATTTGTTTTTAATGGCCCAATGGGAGACAGCAAGACCTAGGCGACGTTTGAGGAAACTATTAACCCCACAGGACTCAGCCAATGAGGCACCGGGGGAGGGACTCCCATACCTGGGGAACAAACAGGCTGTGACCGCCACGCCACGTGTGCCTGTGCACGTGCACCCGCTCTCCGGAAGGTATTAAATGTCTAGTTTTCGCCATATTTCTACCTCCCACTCCGTTATTTTAATTCAGAAGGTTGAGCATGTTTCACACCATCTACTACAGGAGGCAGGAGACGTATTCGTGCAACACTTAGTGGATGCAGCTAGGCATTCCAATATATGTATCAGTATGGCATGACCTCCCAATCCAAACTACAGTACAAAGTAAGACGTGACCATTTCTGTGAAAAAGAATTCTTTGCACATCCCAGGAAAAGGGGGCACATTTGTGTGAAGCTAGAGAGACTTCAAATAGACAGTGGCCAAATGAACTTACAGATTTAGAAAATGCCTGTGACATGATAGGAATATCTGTGTGGTCTCTGCCCCCTTTTCCTGTTACCCAGCCCCTAAACTGTCCAGTATCTGATCTGAAGTGACAAGTGCCTTTTTGTATGCCAATGAGGGGCGGGGGGATGGGGTTCCTAGGTAGCCTCAGGAGGGGCCCAGCTGCCAAGGCCAGCCCTGAGACTCAGAGCAGGACCAGGAGGAGTGCAGGGTGAACCTGGGGTGGGGCTGTGGGGACACAAAGGGGAAACCTGTGAACTGTGATGCAGGATTTGCACCAGCAGCTGAGGAGTTGCTCATCTACAGACATCTTGGTCAACCCCTCTGTGAAGCTGTCCCCCCCACCCCCCCACCCCCCAGCCTCAGCACATCAATCCCTGGGGACCAGGCCTTCAGAGGGCTGGAAGGCCCCGGCCTTTCTGAATCCCTTGATGATGCCTGTGCCTCCAGGGAGGTGCACTGAATACTAAAAAATTTAAATGCTGCAATCAGTACTCTGAAAGTAATGTAGCTGGAATTACTGAGGGAAATTTACAAGTTAAATAGCCTAAAAGGCTGCAAATGCAAATGACATTAAATTAGCAGGGACTTGAGGAACACAGGAATGACATGCCCTTCCTAGAAAAGAAAGTGGTCAGAGCTCACATCACAAGCCTCACAGGCCTCCGTGGACTCCAGCAGGGCAGGCTCTGTGTCTGCAGCCACATGGTGCTTAGCATTCCATCCCCCTACACCTAGAAGCTCTCCAGTTCCTGACAACCAAGAACGCCCTCCCCTAGGCTAGCAGAGACCTCATCTCCCAGGGAGGAGCCTGAGTGGTGGCAGCTACTGAGGCTCTCCTCCCCGCTGGTGACAGAACTGGAAGGAGACCTGGCTCTCCAGGCCTGGGCTGGGCGGCCCCCACCAGCTGGGCCTCACCTGATGCTCTTGTGCTGAGAGCATGGTTGTTTCAGGGCTGTTGGTAGAGCTATGGTTCCGCATGCCGCCTGTAGGCCAGAGGGACCTGAGCCATCTTATTGATGTTGCCCACTAATGGCTGGGCTGGGAAACATCCATGACAGGCCATCAGACAGACAAGCAGACCAGCCTGGCGGGTGGGAGGCAAGCAGATGATGCTTTGGGCAGTGTGTGAGGACCACAAACTTCACCGGCTTGCACTACAGAGCTTATTGTCTTTAGGTCCTAGAGGCCAGATGTCCCACTTCCTCAGCTTGTGGCAGCAGAATTCCAATGGCCACGTGGCATTCTTGCCCTGTGTCTGTCTGTCTCTGTGTCCGATTTCCCCTTTTTATAAGGACACAATCATATTGGGTTCGGGCTATCCTCATGACCTCATCCTAACTCATCATCTGCAAAGACGTTTCCAAATAAGGTCCCAGGCATAGACTTCAGCATCTTTTGGGTGACAAATTCAATCTGACAGGTGGTGACCCACACAGTGTATCTAGCTCTGTGTGTGTATAGGTCTCTGTGCAGGCCACTGAGGAGCTGACCCCAACCTCACCACAAGGAATGGTACCATCATCATTTGCTGGGGTTCTTGTCCCAGCATCAAGAAGGGTTCAGGAATCTGGAGAAGGCTGTGCAAAGCTTGAAGAGTCCAGAGACAAAATTTAATTTTTAAAGGCATTTGGGGATCAGAGGAGCTTAGCTAAAGGAGCCTTAATTCTCAGGTCTCCTTGTCCCAGGACTCCATGCTTTTTATAAACACTATTTGTCCTGAGACGAGGCAGAGATATACACCTCAAAGGGTCAGGGTTTCTACAGAGTCCATTGTCAGAATAGGGGAATTAGCCAACAGCTGTTCAGATGTTTGGCCAGTAGGAGGCAATAACATGTAGATAAAGATGCCCTGAGCTGTCTGGCAACCAAGAATCAATTTAATGTATCCTATTCAGGTTTGGGGAAATGCCTTCAGCCATTCCCAGATGCAGCCCTGCTATCATGCTGGATTTGGTCTCAGGCAACCATTCCTCGCTACCAGCCACCTTTATGCAAAACTAAGCACTGGAGTCATTCTGAACTGAATCCCTGCCTGGTCAGATGTGAAACATCTCAAAAGTTCACCTCAGAAGCATCCTTTCTCAGGAAGCTACTGTATTCAATCAAAATTGCAGAATAAAAGGGATCCAGAAAACTGGGGCTGCCACCCAAGGGAGAGCTCCAGGAAGCCATGGTGCACCAGGCACAAGTGGATGCTCATTCACATTGGAGCGGAGCAGAAGGACCTGGGAAAGAATCGTTCAAGACTGAGATTCATATAGTATCTGCCACAGTTGAATTTATCAAAGGGAGATTTACACAACTGGGCAAGAATTTGGTGGTGAAATAGTATAAACAAGAGAACTGAGCAAAAGAACCTGCGAAGGAATTATTAAATCCAGAGTAAATAAAACATGTAGCATAAACGAAAACTAACCATATACAGTTCATAGTCATCTACTAATAATTCTCTACTGTATTAATATAAATGCTGAAAATTGATCTAACCCAAAATAACATCTACCTGGGAGGGGAGAAGACAGGAAATGTGTGTGGGGTGGGGCAGGGGGAGGCAGGAAGTGCCAATTCCTTGTCCATCCTCAGTAGAGAACACCTGAAATGGGAAAGCTGAGACTGCAGAGCTGTTGTTGGAGATATGGCGGTAAATGAAGAATCAGCTGCAAGAGTTCAGAGTGGGAAGGTGGGAACTGCTTTTTCTTTTCTTTTTTTTTTTTTTTTAGCTTTTAATTCTTTTTTAAAATTTATCTTTATTGTTCAGATTATTACAGTTGTTCCTCTTTTTTCCCCCCATAGCTCCCCTCCTCCCATTTCCCACCCCACCCTCTGTCCCCGCCCCTACTGTCCTCATCCATAGGTGTACGATCATTGTCTAGTCTCTTCCCGCACCCCCAACACCCTTTACCCCCGAAAATTGTCAGTCCACTCCCTTTCTATGCCTCTGATTCTATTCTATTCACCAGTTTATTCTGTTCATCAGATTTTTTTATTCACTTGACTTTTAGGTTCACTTGTTGATAGATATGTATTTGTTGTTCATAATTTTTATCTGTACTTTTTCTTCATCCTCTTCTCAAAGGATACCTTTCAGCATTTCATATAATACTGGTTGGGTGGTGATGAACTCCTTTAGCTTTTTCTTGTCTGTGAAGCTCAATTCTGAATGATAGCCTTGCTGGGTAAAGTAATTTTGGTTGTAGGTTCTTGCTGTTCATCACTTTGAATATGTCTTGCCACTCCCTTCTGGCCTGCAGAGTTTCTGTTGAGAAATCAGCTGATAGTTGTATGGGTGCCCCCTTGTAGGTAACTAACTGCTTTTCTCTTGCAGCTTTTAAGATTCTCTCCTTGTCTTTTGCTCTTGGCATTTTAATAATGATGTGTCTTGGTGTGGTCCTCCTTCGGTTCCTTTTGTTTGGAGTTCTCTGTGCTTCCTGGTCTTGGAAGTCTATTTCTTTCACCAGGTGGGGGAAGTTTTCTGTCATTATTTCTTCAAATAGGTTTTCAATATCTTGCTCTTTCTCTTCTTCTGGTACCCCTATAATTCTGATGTTGGTACGCTTGAAGTTGTCCCAGAGACTCCTTACACTATCTTCATACTTTTTGATTTTTCGTTTGTTTGTTTGTTTTGGCTTTTTTGGCTGAGTGGGTTTTGCTTCTTCATATTTCATATCTTTGATTTGATTCTTGCGATCCTCTCGTCTGCTGTTAGATCTCTGTATATTATCCTTTATTTCAGTCAGTGTATGCTTAATTTCTAGCTGGTTCTTTTTCATATCCTCGAGGGTCTCACTAAATTTATCAGCAGTCTCTAGGAAATTCTTGAAAAACCTAATAATCGTGGTTTTGAACTCTATATCCAGTTGTTTGTGTTCCTCCATTTCAGTCTTTTGTGACCTGTTTCTTAGTCTCCACATTTTGGCTTTCTGTGCTAGGTGTCCTATATAGGGCCCAGTGATTCAGCCTCCCCAATCACCTGGGGTGGACACTCTTGTTGTACGCCTTTGAAGGCTGGGTGCACAGTCTTGTAGTTATCACTGGGAGGTATCACTGGGGGGAAATGACCTGCAGGCCTTTCTCCTCGTTGTTTGGAGTTTGGATCTATTAGAGTTCTGTCTCAGCTGCAGACCCTTAGGTTATGCTGCAGGCAAGCAGGTGCACAGCTTGGGCGGGGTTGTAGGTGGGGTGGGACGGGGTCTCAGAATCACCGGGGGTGGAGCGACTCACAATGGCGTCCCCTCTGCTGATGCCGCAGTTTCTACTGGGTTTGGCGTCTCCAAGCCCTGGGGTCTGCGCACAATTTTCAGTCCCCAAATCTCCATGTCAGTGATCGCTGCGAATAGCACTGCTAGAACGCCACTGGTCTTCCGCTGCTCCGTTGCATTCAGTGTGACCTGGGAGTTTATAATCTTCCAAGTCATGGACCCGATCGCCGCTGCTACCCTTTCACCCGCACCGCCGCGCTGCCGCCTCCGTTTCGCGTGTCCGTACCTTTCAGTTTAGGCGCCAGGAGCTTCAATTCAGTCTCAAAGCACTCTTGCCTTCTAGATGTAAAGCTTCCCCTCCCTTGGTTCTGGAGGATGGCCGTTTATCTGTATAGTTGTATTTCTATAATGTAGGTGTGGAGGCTGTGCATTTAGGTATATACCTCATGCCACCATCTTGGTTCTCCCTCTTTTTCTTTTTTTAAAATTTTGTTTTATTGCTTAAAGTATTACAAAAAGTATTACATATGTATCCTTTTTTTCCCCCCTTGACCTTCCCCAGGCTTCCCCTACCCTCCCCCGCAGTGTCTTGTGTGCATTGATTATGCTCATATGCATGCGTACAAGTCCTTCAGTTGTTCTCTTCACCGCCCACAACCCTCCCCAGCCTTCCTGCTGTAGTTTGACAGTCTGTTCAATGCTGTTCTGCCTCTGTATCTATTTATGTTCATCAGTTTATACTGGTTTTTATTACCCATAAATAAGTGAGATCATGTGGTATTTTTCTTTCATTGACTGGCTTATTTCACTTAGCATAATGCTCTCCAGTTCCATCCATGATGCTGCAAATGGTAAGAATTCCTTCTTTTTTTACAGCAGCATAGTATTCCATTGTGTAGATGTATCACAGCTTTCTAAACCATTCATCTGCTGATGGGTACTTAGGCTGTTTCCAAATCTTAGCTATGGTAAATTGTGCTGCTATGAATATAGGGATGCATATATCCTTTCTGATTGGTGTTTCTGGTTTCTTGGGATATATTCCCAGATGTGGGATCACTGGGTCAAATGGGGGTTCCATTTTTAATTTTTTGTCCTCCATATTGGCTGCACCAGTCTACATTCCCACCAGCAGTGCACAAGTGTTCCTTTTTCTCTGCATCTTTGCTAGCACTTGTCGTTTGTTGATTTGTTGATGATAGCCATTATGACAGGTGTGAGATGGTACCTCATTGTTGTTTTCATTTGCATCTCTCAGATGATTAGTGACTTTGAGGGTGTTTTCATAAGTCTCTTGACTTTCTGAATATCCTCTTTTGAAAAGTGCCTATTTAGAGCCTTTGCCCATTTTTTTATTGCATTGTTTATCTTCCTTTTGTTAAGTTGTATGAGTTCCCTATAAATGTTGGAGATTAAACCCTTATCAATGATAACATTGGCAAATAAATTCTCCCATGCAGTGGGCTTTCTTGTTGTTTTGCTGATGGTTTCTTTTGCTGTGCAGAAGCCTTTTATTTTGATAAAGTCCTATTTGTTTGTCTTCTTTTAGTTTCCAATGCCCTAGGAGCTGTATTGGTGAAGAAATTGCTTCGGCATATGTCTGAGATTTTGTTGCCTTTGGATTCCTCTAGAATTTTTATGGTTTCCCATTTTACATTTAAGTCCTTTATCCATTTTGAGTTTATTTTTGTGTATGGTGTAAGTTGGTGGTCTAGTTTCATTTTTTTGCATATATCTGTCCAATTTTCCCAACACCATTTATTGAAGAGACTGTCTTGACTCTATTGCATGTTCTTGCCTCCTTTGTCAAATATTAATTGAGCATATTGGTTTGGGTCAATTTCTGGGTTCTCTATTCTATTCCATTGATCTATATGTCTGTTCTTGTGCAAGTACCAGGCAGTTTTGAGAACAGTGGCTTTGTAATATAGCTTGATATCTGGTATTGAGATCCCACCTACTTTGTTCTTTCTCATGATCGCTGCTGCTATTCGGGGTCTTTTTTTATTCCAGATAAATTTTTTGAGAGTTCGTTCTAGGTCTGTGAAATATGCCATTGGTATTTTAATGGCAAGTGTGTTGAATTTATAGATTATTTTGGGTAGTATGGACACATTAATGATGTTGATTCTACCAATCCATGAACATGGTATGTTCTTCCATCTGTTTATGTCTTCCTCTATTTCTTTTTTCAATGTCCTATAGTTTTATGAGCAGAGGTCTTTTACTTCTTTAGTTAAGTTTATTCCTAAGTATCTTAATTTTTTTTGGTGTGATGGTAAATGGGATTGCTTTTTTAGTCTCTCTTTCTGTAGGTTCACTATTGGTGTATAGAAATGCCATAGATTTCTTATCATTAATTTTGTATCCTATTACATTGCTGAATTCATTTATTAAGTCTAATAGTTTTTTGATGGAGTCTTTAGGGTTTTTTATGTACATCATGTCATCTGCAAATAAGGACAGTTTTACTTCTTTTCCAATTTGGATGCCTTTTATTTCTTCTTCTTGTCTAATTGCAATGGCTAATACTTCCAGTACTATGTCGAACAGGAGTGGTGAGAGTGGGCATCCCTGTATTGTTCCTGTTCTTAAGGGAAATAGTTTTAGTTTTTGCCCATTAAGTATGATGTTGGCTGTGGGTTTGTCATATATGGCTTTTATTATGTTGAGATATGATCCTTCTATTCCCACCTTGCTGAGAGTTTTTATCAAAAACGGGTGTTGGATTTTGTCAAATGCTTTTTCTGCATCAATTGATATGACTACGTGGTTTTTTCTCTCAATTTGTTTATGTGATGTATCACATTTATTGATTTGCGGATATTGTACCATCCTTGCTTCCCTGGGATAGTCCTACTTGGTCATGGTGTATGATCTTTCTGATGTACTGCTGGATCCAATTTGCTAGGATTTTGTTGAGGATTTTGGCATTTATGTTCATGAGGGATATTGGCCTGTAATTCTCTTTCATTGTGTTGTCTTTATCTGTTTTTGGTATTAGGGTGATGCTAGCTTCATAGAATGAGCTTGGAAGTGTTCCTTCCTCTTGAATTTTTTGGCATAGTCTCAGGAGGACAGGTTTTAATTCTTTCTTAAAACTCTCCTATAAAGCTGTCTGGCCCCGGGCTTTTATTTGCTGGAAGCTTTTTGATTACTGCTTCAATTTCTTCCATAGTTATTGGCCTATTGAAATTTTTAGATTTTTCCTGATTCAGTTTTGGAAGGTTGTATTTTTCCAGGAATATGATCATTTCCTCCAGGTTGTCTAGTTTGTTGGAGTAGAATTGTTCATAGTATTTTTTAACAATAATTTGTATTTCTGTGGGGCATGTTGTTATTTTGCCTTTATCATTTCTGATTTTGTTTATTTGGGTCCTCTCTCTTTGCTTTTTGGTGAGCCTGGCTAGAGGTTCATCAGTCTTGTTTATCCTTTCAAAGAACCAGCTCTTGGTTTCATTGATCTTCTGTATTGTTTTTTTTGGTCTCTATGTCATTGATTTCTGCTCTAATCTTTATTATCTCCTCCCTTCTGCTCACTCTGGCTTTTCTTGTTGCTCTCTTTCTAATTCTTTGAGTTGTAGAATTAGATGATTTACTACCATTTTTTCTTGTTTTTTTGTTTTATTTTGTTTTGTTTTTTAGATAGGCCTGTAGAGCTATAAACTTCCCTCTCAGGATTGCTTTCATTGTGTCCCATAGGTTTTGGATTGTTGTGTTTTCATTGTCTTAGTTTTCAGGATGTTTTTAATTTCTTCTTTGATCTCATTGGTAACCCAATCAATATTTAATAACATGCTATTCAGCTTCCAAGAGTTTGAGTGTTTTCGATTGTTTTTATTGTAGTTTATTTCTAATATTATGCCATTGTGGTCTGAGAAGATGCTTGATATGATTTCAATCTTCTTGAATTTGGGAAGACCCAATATGTGGTCTATTTTTGAAAATGTCCCATGTGCACTTGAGAAGAATGTATATTCCGTGGCTTTGGGGTGAAATGTTTTGAAGATGTCAATTAAGTCCATCTGATCTAGTGAGTCATTAAGGATTGCTGTTTCTTTGCTGATTTTTTGTCTAGAGGATATATCCAGTGATGTCAGAGGTGTATTAAAGTCCCCTACTATGATTGTATTTGTTGTCAATCTCTCCCTTGATCTCTTCCAGGAGTTTTTTTTTTTTTATGTATTTGGGTGCTTCTGCATTGGGTGCATATGTTTATTATGAAGTGACCTTCCTTATCACTTGTTATGGCCTTCACTTTGAAGTCTATTTTGTCCAATATAAGTATTGCTACCCCAGCTTTTTTTCATTTCTATTTGCCTGAAAGATATTTTTCCATCACTTCATTTTCAGTCTGTGTGAATCCCTTATTCTGAGGTGGATCTCTTGTAGACAGAAAATATATGGGTCATTTTTTTTTCTTTTTTTCTTTTTTTATTAATTTCAGAGAGGAAGGGAGAGGGAGATATAGAAACATCAATGATGAGAAAGAATCCTTGATCGGCTGCCTCCTGCACTCCCCATTGGGAATGGAGCCCTCAACCAGGGTGTGTCCCCTGATGGGAATTGAACCTGACCTCATGAAGTGGATACGCAATCACTGAGCCACACTGGCTGGGCAAAACACTATCATTCTTACTGATAAAAGCTAGATGCAGGATATAGCTTAGGTGTGCATTACCTCATTATGGACTCTATATCTGTACCTCATCACATGTCATAGTGAGCAGGGCAATCACAAGTCACTCCTGTAGGAGCCTCCTGACCCAAGAAGCTTAGGTCACAAAGGCAACAGACCAGAACATCAACTTTCCATGGGCAGGCATCTTCAGTAAGAGAACCTGGAATTACCTCCGGTTCTTCCAGCTTGCCAGTCAGGAAATTCCATGAGAAGGTACAAGTCAGCAAGGGTGTGGAAGAGGCCGCAGGCATGAGGCTACCAGAAGTTCCCTCTTGGGAACATGAGGTCAGGTCAACACTGTAGACGTGGCTTTTGAAGGATCGCCTTAATATTAAAGGACCAAGAGGCTGCTGGGTAGGGAATTGTTCCTCAAACCTAAGGACTTACCTAATGTTGGTTTTTCTCCCTGCTCATCTGTAAGTTGGAGCTCACTTCCTAAACTACAGAGTTTTATTTTTTTAAAATAATTTTTCTTTATTGTTCAGATTATTACAGTTGTTCCTCTTTTTTCCCCCATAGCTCCCCTCCTCCCAATTCCCACCCCAACCTCTGACCTTGCCCCCCCCCCATTGTCCTCATCCATAGGTGTACAATTATTGTCCAGTCTCTTCACGCATCCCCAACACCCTTAAGCCCCGAAAATTGTCAGTCCACTCCCTTTCTATGCCTCTGATTCTATTCTATTCTCAAAGGATACCTTTCAGCATTTCATATAATACTGGTTGGGTGGTGATGAACTCTTTTAGCTTTTTCTTGTCTGTGAAGGTCTTTATCCGACCCTCAATTCTGAACGATAGCTTTGCTGGGTAAAG
>PVJC01050522.1:0-11779 GCA_004026665.1 Murina feae | reverse complement strand
TCTCCATTGATTGATTGGCAGCTGGTCCTGAGGTTAGCCTTGGGGTCACTTGTCTAGTTTTGCTGCTTTTCTGAACCTGGAGCTGAAATACAACTGAGGCCCAGCTGCAGTGGCTCAGTGGTTGAGTGTAGACCTATGAACGTGGTGGGAGGGTGGGGGTGTTGCCATTTGATTCCAGATTGGTTGTGGGCTTGATCCCAGATCAACCAGGAGGCAGGCAATCGGTGGTTCTCTCTCATCATTGATGTTTTGAGCCAGAGGGAAACATGTGTATGCTAAGCTTTTTTGAGGGGTCATATGCAGTCCAAGAGATATGTCGAAGAAGGGCTTTGAGAATACAGAGAAAACCATCTATCCTGGCCTGCAGCACATCAGGGGAGTCCAGACTGAAGACAGCAACGAAGACCAACTGGATCCATCATCAGAATGCTTTTGAACTGTCAAATCTGTGAGGATAGACAAGATAACTTGTCTTAGTTATTGTTATGTCTTTGTCACCTAATACATGACTGGTGCTCAAACATGTTAATTTATTTAACCAAACTGAACTGCTGGGTCAGAGATTCTGAGGAGACTCATTAAATGCTAATTCCCTCTTTTGGAAAGAACTATGACTTTCAGGCCATGTGATGAATGTCTTTTCAGTTCCTTAGCTTGTCTGATCTTTCTAACGATGAATGATTTTCAAACATTGATTATCTTAAGGAAACTTGTGAAATTTCCTTCTATTAAGACTCTGGGCCACAGATTCTAGCTCTCATTGTTTCCTCTAGCCTGATGATCTTTTGGCTCTTGCTCCTAAGTTCTCTGCTTAATAGAAAAAGTATCCTCATGTGATGATCAGTGTCTCTTACATTTAGTTACCAACACCTGCCAATTTTACCTCAAAATTCACTTTTTAATTAATTAATTTTTTAATTGATGCTACCCAGCTATCATCTCTTGCTGTGACTTGTGCATTAATATTCTAATCCCATTACCACAGAGATTCCAAGGTAATCTTGAGATTTTGTTTTTCAAAATCCTTTGATGGCTCTCCACTGTAAATGGGTTAAATGCATTACCCTTTAGCATGGTTTCCCAGGCCTTTATACCCTGAAAAGTGAATTAGGTTGGATAAATTATGGTGTATTATTTGTAAACAGAACTGTCACAACCCTTGATCAGTTAGTTATTTTTATAAATTGAAGTTCATTTATAAAAACACTGTCTTGTATACATTATTTTGTTACTCTAAATACAGAGCTACAAAGCAGCTATAAAACTACTATTTCTAGATGCTGAAAAGACTGTTGATTTGAAAAAAAAATCATTGCTTTCTTGCAGGAAGTAGAAGCTCTAAAAATAACATCTTTTTCCGCTGATGGAAGGCCTTGCTGCATTCTATGATGGTCATTTGGAAATATTTATTTTAACAGATTTGGGATTATAACCATTTTCATACCATCAACACAGGTTCAGGAATCAGCCTCTTAAATTCTATTGTCAATTCTACTGTCAGTTGATCCCTGACTTTAGACTCTCCAGGGTCTGCTGAAACTTACTGAAAAATTTAAAGATATTGCCTCATTCAAAAGAAAAAAGAAAGAAAATGCCTCTTCTCTAACTGATTTCTTAAAATTTTTCCTTCCGTATCTGATAAGCTTTGGATTTCCCAGGAGTATTGGAATCTGATCATTCCAACATGGTTCCTTCTAAGATTTACCAGACTAGTTTTCTTTAAAGATGTGCACATTGCTTCTCGTCTGTGTGCACGGCAGTACCGCAGAAGCATTTGCCGCGGCAGCCAGACAGCTTCTGGCAAGTGTGATGCGCTGGTGGTTCACCAAGTGGAGCAACCCACGGACCCCAAGCAGCTGGCCGCCTTGTGGACAATTGGTGGCAAAGCAGGTGGGAGCTGAAGCTGAAGTCCTCACCAAATGGAGGGCAGAGATAGAGATTCTAGGCCCAGAGTAACCAGTGGTGCTTGAGCAGGTTCGTGTGCCAACTGCGGGCTCTGGCTGCATTCCCCGCAGGTTGGGTGGATCGCCCTTGTGCAGGTGCAAATGTATGGTGAATAGGCATTGCTGAAGAAACACTCCCCCCTCCCCACCCCCCTGGGCCTGACAATGCAGGCCCCATTGTAAAAAATCCCACCACGTCTACCACTATTTTAATTTTATTAAATCTTCATTGTCAATTACATATGTCCCCTTTTTTGATCCCCTGACTTCCTCTTATCTGTCTCCACCCCTCTGCTCCAGGCCTTCATCATCCTATTGTCTGTGTCCTTGGCTTATGCATGTATGCATACAAGTTTTTTGGTTGATCTTTTCCCACACATTCCCCACCCTCCCCTGCCTTGGCTCTGAGATTTTGCACTCTGTTCCATGCTTCTACATCTCTGGATCTATTTTGTTCATCGGTTTACTTTATTCATTAGATTCCACATATGAGTGAGATCATGTGATACTATTTTTCTCTGACTGGCTTATTACACTTACAGGTCCCTCTATGGTGTCTCAAAGGGTAAGAGGTCCTTTTTCTAGGCCCTGCCAGCATGGCTTAGTGACTAAGCATAGACCTATGATTCAGGAAGTCATGGTCCCATTCCAAGGCTTGATTCTCAGTGTGGGATGTACAGGAGGCAGCCAGTCAATGATTCTCTCTCATGACTGATGTTTCTGTCCTCTCTCTCTTCCTTCCTCTCTGAAATCAATAAAAATATATATTTATTTTTAAAAAGATTCTTCTTTTTTTACTGCTGCATAGTATTCCATGGCATAAATGTATCACAACATTTTTGTCCACTCATCTACTAATGGGTAATTGGGCTCTTTCCAGACCTTAGCTATTGTAAATAACACTAGTATGAACATATGGGTTCATGTGTTCTTTCTGATCAGTGTTTCAAGATTCTTTAGGATATATTCCTGGAATAAGAGTATTGAAAGCAGAAATCCCCATTTTCTTCTTGTTCTTAGGGGAAATGGTTTTAATTTTTGCCCATTGAGTATGATGTTGGCTATATGTTTGTTATATATGGCCTTTATTATTGTTGAAATGTGATCCCTCTATTCCCACTTTGCTGAGAATTTTTATCAAAAATGGGTGTTGGGTTTTGTCAAATGCTTTTTCTGCGTTGATAGACATGATCATGTGATTTTTATTTTTCAATGTGTTTCTGTGATGTATCACGTTTATTGATTTGGAAATACTGTACCAGCCTTGAATCTTTGGAATAAATCCCACTTTGTCATGTGTTATGATCTTTTTAATAAATTGCTGGATCCAATTTGCTAATATTTTGTTGAAGATTTTAGCATATCTGTTCATCAGGGATATTGGCGTATAATTATTTCTTTGTAGTGTCATCACCTGGTTTTAGAATTAGGATAATGTTGGCCTCATAAAAAGAGCTTGGAAATATTCCTTCCTCTTGGATTTTTTTGAATATTTTGAGGACAGGTGTCAGGTGTTCTTTGAAATATTTATAAAACTCACCTGTGAAGCTGTCCAGACTAGGGCTTTTGTTTGCTGGTTTGGTTTGTTGTTGTTGTTGTTACTGTTTCTATTTCATCAGTTGTCATTACCCTATTTAGGTTTTCTGATTATTCCTTATTCAGTTTGGGAAACTTGTATTTGTAAGGAATTTATCAATTTCATCCACACCAGCCAGGCTCTCTATTTGTCTTTAATTTGGGGTATTTTAATATGATGCATGGGCCTATTTGGGTTCTTCTTGCTTGGGACTCTTTGAACCTCCTGAACTAGTGTGACTTTTTCCTTCATCATGTTAGGGAAATTTTCTGCCATTATTTCTTCAAAAGTGTTCTCTATTCCTTCCTCACTTTCTTCCCTTTTTTGCACTCCTATTATGCAAATTTGTTACATTTCATGTTGTTCCACAGCTTCCTTAAGCTGTCCTCCTGTTTTTTTAATTATTATTTTTCTTTTTTGTTCTCTGATTTTTTCTACCCTATCTTCTAATTCACTGATATGATCCTTGGCCTCCCATAATCTGCTGTGTATTTCTTTCAATATTCTTTATTAAGTGCTATGCCATTTTTCATAGACACATATCTTTTCTCATGCTGTTGAGCATTTTTGCCATCATTATTCTGATCTCTATGTCTGATAAATTTCTTATCTCCATTTCATTTATCTCTTCTTCTGGAGAATTCTCTTGTTATTTTATTTGGGGCTTGTTTTTTGTCTCCCAATTTTGGCAACCTATTTGGGTTTGTGACTATGTATTAGGTAGGTCTGTTATGCCTCCCAATCTCTATTGCAGGATAATGTCAAAGGGTGTTTCTGACTAATTAGATCAGGCAAAGCCTCAAAGCCTCCAGAGACCCACCTCTGCCTGCAGACTGATTGAATTCAGCCTTGAGTAGCCTTTAGGCAATCATCTACAAGTGAGATGAGAGTTTTCCAACAGGGTGGGGCAATTGCTTCTGCCTAGAGGCTAATTGTCATTTTTACTCTCTTAATGGGCCTCAGAAACTGCACAGCATGGCAAGGGTTTTTTCAATTGGGTGGGTCAACTGTTTCTCCAGGCAAAAACCTCTTGTATAGCAAAGGTCTGTCTGATAAAGATGTCCTCCTGCAGCATGAGGTAATGACTAAGCACAGGAAACCAGGGTGTCTGCATTCTGAGCTTTAACCCCATAGCCCCCAACCCTGGCTTCTACTCACACAGCTCCAGTCCACTCTGCCCTCCCTCTGTTGGAGCCCATGGTGAGTGGCTTCACACAAAATTTGTGTGTGTTGGCCCTTTGAGAGGGTGCCTGCATTTTCAGTTGTCTCTTGTTGGCAGATATCAACCCTTTTGTTTTTCACAGCCAGATGTTACTTTCTCAGTAATGGCTCTCTGGACTGGGGAGGCCAGCTTGGGGTTTCCTCCCCAGAATTGTCAGTGGGAACCCACACAGCTGAGATAGCCCTCCGGATCTTCAGCTGCTGTCTGTGGGAACCTGGCCAGCCCTATCCCGCCTCTGCACTCCCTACCAGTCTCTCTGTGATCTCCACTTTCTGTCTTTGGTTATCAGGGTTCTCTGCTGCTAGTCTTCAATTGATTTTTCAAGGCAGTTTTTCTGTATTTTAGTTGTATTTTCAGTTTGGTCCTAGGATAGTGTCAGTGTAGCTTATACTTACTCTGCTTCCATTTTGGAATTCTTCTGCCCACCACTATTTTTAGCATGCAAGCTTGCAAAATTGGTGTTTCCATAAGAAAAACTACAGACTTTATGACCTGGGGAAAAATATTTTGTCTGGAGCAACCATAAGCATTGGTAAGAGAGAGAAGAAAAACAAGAAGGCAAAGAGCCAGAGAACAGTTCTATAAATTATACTTCCTATTATCTCTAGCTGATGCTGCAACCACCCATGTGTAGAGCACACTCAAAGCAGCTCAGCTATGAACAAATATATGAATTAATATGTTATGTAAGAAACAGAGTTTTTAGTTTGAAACTAACAAACTTAATTCCCCACCAAAACAAAACACTCATTGTGGGGGGCAGGGAAGGAGGCATACAAAGTCTCTAGAATATAGCATTTGTAATACCTTGATAAAATTCAACATAATGTTAGATAAGGGGGCTAGGGAAAATATAATTCCTTCTCAAGCAAAAGAGACAATAAGTTGCACAAACCTGATGATGGAATTAGTAAACATTTACTAAATTGAACCAGCTAGTAATAATTATCCTCAACAATGTAAAACTTCATACTCATAAATAATGAAAAGTTAGTAAATCTCAATAGGCAAATAGAAAAACAGAAATTTTAGATGTGAAAAAATGCCAGTATTAGAGCCCTAGCCAGTTTGGCTCAGTGGATAGAGCATCAGTCTGAGGACTGAAGGTTCCTGGGTTCGATTCTGATCAAGGGCACATGCCCAGGTTGTGGGCTCTATCCCCAGTGTGGGGCATGCAGGAGGCAGCTGATCAATAATTCTCTTTCATCATTGACGCTTCTCTCTCCCTCTCCCTTCCTCTCTGATAGCAATTAAAATATATATTTTTAAA
Organism: Murina feae; assembly: GCA_004026665.1. Lineage (NCBI taxonomy): Eukaryota > Metazoa > Chordata > Mammalia > Chiroptera > Vespertilionidae > Murina > Murina feae. The sequence goes on along the minus strand of PVJC01050522.1, from coordinate 5,768 downwards.
ATCCTTTCCTCTATCAAAAAATAGATAAAATGCCAATATTAGAGATTAAAAAGCATATTCGCTGTACATACTAGGAGAATGGGAGAGACAAAAGAATCTGTGAACTTAAACATATATTAATAGAAATTACATAATCTGAAGAATGGGGGAAGATATTTTTTTAATTAACACAAGAAATGAGAAGATAAATACAGACTTGGAGGAAATACTAATTAAAATACATCTGATTAAGAATTGTTATTTAAACTATACCAAGAACTTTTAAAACTCAACAATAAAAAAGAAACAACCCAAATAAAAAATGGGCCAAAGACCATAACCAACACCTCACCAAATAAGATATACACATTACAAATGGGCATATGAAAAAATGCTCCACATCATATGTCATCAGGGAAACACAAATTACAGAATAATGAGATACTACTACACTTCCATTAAAATGGCAAAAATCCAAAATACTGACAATACCAAATGCTGATGAAGATATGGAGCAACAGGAACTCTCATTCATGGCTGAAGGGAATGCAAAATGGTACAGACACTTGGAAGACAGGTTGGCAGTTTATTAAAGAACTAAATATGCTCTTACCATAAAATCCAGCAATTATACTCCTTGGTATTTGCACAAAGGAGTCTAAAATTTATGTCCACACAAAAATATGTACATGGATGTTTATAGCACCTTTATTCATAATTGCCCAAATTTAGGAGCATTCAAGATGTCTTTTGGTAGATGAGTGAATAAATAAACTGTGGTCCATCTAGACAAAGGAAAATTAGCTAGTTCAAAAAATAAATGAGCTACCAATCCATGAAAATATATGAAGGAAACTTAGATGCACATTACCTAGTGAAAAAAGCCAATCTGAAAGGCTACATACTATATGATTCCAAATATGTGATATTCTGGAAGAGGTAAAATCACAGAGAAAGTACAAAGATCAGTAGTTTCCAGGGCTTTGGAGGGTAAGGAAGCAAGTTGAGTAGGCAAGGCACAGAGGATTTTTATGGCAATAAAAGTATTCTGTATGAGACTATATTGGTAGATACATATGGTTATACATGTGTTTAAATCCATGTAATGTACACCACCAAGAATGAACCCTGAGGTAATCAAGGAACTTTGGATGATAATGATTTGTCAATGTAGGGTCATTGAGTGTATCAAATGTATCACTCTGATTTGGGATGTTGGTAGTTAGTGTATTGATTCTTTTAAAAAAAAAACTTCTGTGTGTTTCGATGTTTTGAAATCTTAATAAACTTTCTTCCTGTGAAGAAACACCATTCTCTGGGCTGGTCAATTCTTAGCGATAGTGAAAGGCTCAATCAGGAGCATGAATTTGTAATGAAGACTAAACAATCCAGAGGTATACCTCTTTTTTCTGGACTGTACACTTCAGGAGGTAATATTGCTCTGCTTTGATCATCCCAGGGTCAGGTTCCAGGAAACTAGGGACCGTTCTATGACTTAGAGTCTGCCAATGGAAAATGGTATTTAATGTACAGGAGAACAAGTATAATTAATAGTTGGCTACTCATGAAGGAGTAAGGATATCAGAAGAGAATGAAACATCTTTAAAATGCAGAATAAAAATAATAATAATCCTGCCAACCATATTTTTTTCAAAGAAAATATCCTTCACTGATGAAGTAAAAATAAAAACATTTTCAAATAATAAAATAAAAGTAAAGGAATTTACTGCCATCAGTCCTATATTATAGGAAGTAGTCAAGGAAGTTATTCAGTTAGAAGAAAGCTGACACAAGATATAAAGTTGGATCCTCAAAACAGAATAAAGAGCACTGGAAATGGAAAATATAAAAAGATAATTTTTCCTTTAAATTCCTTTAAGATACATAAGAAAGTTTAAAGCAAACTTTATGGGTATATCATCTAGGGTGAAATAATACATATAATAACTATAGCATAAAAGATGGGAAGGGGATAAAAGGACCTTTATGGTTCCAAGGTTTCTACATTTTATTTAAAGTCACACAACATAAACTCTAAGTAGAATGTGAAATGTTAAGGATATATCTAACCATTCAATACAGCTTTTAAAATTCTTGGCCTAATTTTGAGGCCCTGGTTAGAAGCAGTTCAGTTCCCCTTTCTGGGCAGTCAATTAAGTCCACATTCCCAACCACCTCCCTCCCTTATTGGGCTCTCACACACCTTACTACATTATGTTTGCCCTAATTTCCCCAAAGCCAGATATCAGACAACCTGGGACAGCACCTATGCCCCAGAACTCACTGAAATTATTCAAAATAGCTAATCCTAAACCTGCTTGTCTTGCTTCTACCTTTCCTTCCCAGGGAAGCCACAATAAAGGTGTTTCCCTATAGTTTCCCTCTCTCCCTCTGCCTCTATTGCTTCCCCTGAGTTGTTCTGAGTAGTGTACTGTTTCCCAGGGAACTGTAAGTATACTAAAATGTAAAACTCCTTCTGCATTCTTTTCCTTGATCTGCATCTGGCTTTAACATACCAGGTCAAAGGTAATATGGTTAAAATCATTCTCTAGGTAAGTCACTGGAATAAAGGAAGCAAAGAACTAAAGAAAAGGTTTTAAAAAATGGAATAATAAATGTAGTCAAATAATACAAAAAGGTAGAAAGAAACATAAGGATAAAATACAGAAAGGATAAATTAAATTCAAATATTAGAAAGATGAAAAATAGTAAATATGAAACAATATCAATAATTATATTAAGCTTTAATAAACTACACATACAATAAAAAGGCAGATATTATAAAATGTGTTAAAAATCAAGATTAAACATTCAGGGTACAAAAGTCACATCTTACATATAAAAACACAAATAAGATGAAAGTAAATAGATTTTAAATGTATACTATGAAAACAGTAAGCATAAAAAGGTTGGAGCAACTACTTAATATAAATATATCCATGACAATGAGTATTAAAAAAATAAAATGGGACATTTCATAATGATTAAGGGGATCATTACAGGATTTAACTATATAAATATGCATGTGCCTATTAACAGTGCTAAGGAGTAAATAAAGCAAAAATTGATAGAACTAGAAAGAGAAATAGATAATTCCACATTCATAACAGGAGATGTTGTTAAGAGTAGGAACATGCAGCTGCTAACCTCAAGTGAGGTTTCCTACCACATGGAGGACATCAGAGATCATAATAATCCCAGTACCTAGTAGGAGCTCAAAGACCTCAGCTCACTGAATCTTCTATAAATTCAGATTTTCCACAAAAAAAAAAAAGATTCAACACTTAAGACACTGGTTGGAATAACAGTTATTCACAGAAAGAAGAAGAGTCACAGCAAGATCAGTATCTATAGTGGTGTTGGACTGCTATGGCAAGCTGGTTCTTTCTAATACCCTACTAGGAGATAAGACTGCACACATCGACCCTCTTTATGTTTCAGGCAAACATCTCATCCTTTTCCAATGAGAGTGGGGCTGGTTAGGTACCATATGACACACATGCTAAAGCAATATAAGGAAGTTCACCACATATCCAGGGCAGAGGACAGGTTTTCCTAATAAGAAGGAAGAATCTGGGACCAAGCAACAACCCAACAACCTATCACCTATTTTCTATACAGGGGATGTTTTTGGTCCAGGGCACTGATTGGTCAATCCCAGAGAGGGTGGCAGGTCAAAGCAGTGGTTGCATCAACACAAAATATCTATTCAAATAAGAACAAAAAGCTGCCCCTTTTATGATGGAAGCAGTCTACTGTAATCAACCTGCAATCAGGTAGCTGACTGATCATGCCAATAAATGGTGCAATATTGGGGATTCTGTGTTGCTCTCTATTGCTGGCAGATTGGGCACTCCTGTGGCCATAGTTACTGCAGGTCACAGCATAGCTGCTTTCCCAACAAATGCCAAACCAACTCTCTCAGCAACTGCTAGAACTGGATAATATAAGCAATACAAAGAAAATCTGGAAAACATTATCAACTAATGATAACCAAGAACTGCAGGATATATATTCCTTTGCTGTGCACACAATGTAATTATCCATCTAAATGAAGTACAAGAGCATAAAACCACTATGCTTTCCGATTAGAGTAAAATTAAATTAGAAATTAATATAAGTGATATCTCTACATACAGAAATTCCAAATTTTTAGAAATTAAAAAACACATTTCTAAATAAAACTGGGGCAAAGAAGAAATAAAATAATTAGAAAATATTTTAAGCTGAATGTAAGAAACATATATGGAAACCTGTGAAATGCATCGAAAGAAATCCTTAGTGGAAACCTTATAGATTTCAATGAATATATTAGAAGTAAAAAAGATCCAAAACCAATAATGTAAGGATTTACCTAAAGAATCTAGACAAAGAAGAACAAAATTAAACCAAAATAAATATAAGGAAAGAAGTAATAATGATAAGGGTAGATATCAACTGAACAGAAAAATAAACAAAAATTAGAGAAAATTAATGACACTGAAAGATGATGCTCAGGAAAAAAATATTTGTTCAAGATAAAAAGAAAAGACACACTAATTACTAGTATCAGAAATAAAAGAGGGGAAATAATTAAAGTACTAGAGACATTGAAAAAATAAAAAGGGGATATTACAAAAATGTCATGCCCAGAAATTTGACATTTTATGTATCTTTCAACTCCTTGAAAAATGCAAATTACCAAAACTGACAGAAAAAAATAAAATAATGCATTGCCATATGTTAATTAAAGGAATTGAACTCACAATTAAAACCATTCCCTAAAAGAAATTTTAGGCCCAGGTGGTTTCATTGGAGCATGTCATCAAACATTTAAAGAAAAATAATAGCAATCTTTAACGAACACTTTCAGAATGTAAAAGAAAAATAAATACCAACCCACTTGAACAGATCATTACTCCATTAATACCATAACCACATGCAGACACCACAAAAAGCAATAAAATTACCAATCAGTTTTCCAATAAATACAAGCACAAAAATTTTCAGAAAATATTGCAAAACCAAATCTTGCAAACACAAGAGGTTTGGCCCTAAAACTTCAAACTTAATTTTCATTAAAAAAATCAGTAAATGCAAGTCATCATATCTAAACTAATAAAAGTGGAATAGTAAAATTAACCGTTACTCCGGGACGCCCACAGCCAATCAGAGCGACTGTATGCAAATTAGCCCAGCCAACATGGCGGCCACCACTCACGGACCTGAGTAAACATTTAGGCAGCGTCCGTTGCAGCAGGAGCAAAAGCGAAACTACCTGCTCGCTGGCTCCTTAGCCTTTGGCCTGAAGCAAAACACACATTTGCAACAATTAAGTGTAACAATTGTTTCATTATAGATGCCGCAGTGAGGCAGAGGAGGCTTCCTTAGTAAAAGGCCTCGCCTTAAAGGAACAGCATCAATTATAGGAGATAAACTCCAGAACCTGTGTCCAGCCAGCCTTGCTGGGACATTGGGTCAATGGGAGCTGTGGGCAGCCTGAAAGCCCCTCACCCAGCCTGGTCAGTCACGCCAGCAGGTGGACATCCCCAGAGGGGTCCCAGACTGTGAGAGGGCACAGGCCGGGCTGAGGGACCTCCCGAGTACACAGAGCGGCTGCAGGGTGGGACAGCGCAGGACCCTATTAGGGGACCCCTGAGTGGGAAAGAGGTGGCAGGGTTGGAGGGCACCGCGAAGCGGGTAAGAAGCGGCAGGGTCGGCGGCCTGCTTGGTGGGCTTCCCAGGCCCTTGGAGGGGCATCGGGGAGCGGGAAAGAGGTGGCAGGGGTCGGCAGCCTGCTTGGTGGGCTT
>PVJC01050521.1:0-11776 GCA_004026665.1 Murina feae | reverse complement strand
AAAAAAGGCTAAGGGAGTTTATCACCACAAAGCCAGCAATGCAAGAAATACTAAAGGGTCTAGTATAAAAAGAAGAAATAAAAAGGTAAGAAAGAACACAGGCACAATAAATAAAATGACTACAAACAAGTACCTTTCAATAATAACTTTAAATGTAAATGGACTAAATGCTCCAATCAAAAGACATCGAGTGGCTGAACGGATAAAAAAACATGACCCATATATTTGCTGTTTTCAAGAAACTCACCTCAGAACAAGGGACTCACACAGACTGAAAGTGAAGGGTTGGAAAAACATCTTTCAGGCAAACGGAAATGAAAAAAGAGCCAGGGTAGCGATACTTATTTCAGACAAAATAGACTTCAAAGTGAAGGCCATAACAAGAGATAAGGAAGGCCACTTCATAATACTAAAGGGATTGATACAACAAGAGGACATAACCCTGATAAACATATATGCACCCAATGCAGGAGCATCCAAATACATAAAAAAACTCTTGGAAGATATCAAGGGAGAGATTGACAACAATACAACCATAGTAGGAGACTTTAATACACCTTTTTAAATATATTTTATTGATTTTTTACAGAGAGGAAGGGAGAGAGTTAGAAACTGGTTAGGGCATCTTTTTTTAAAAAATATATATTTTATTGATTTTTTACAGAGAGGAAGGGAGAGGGATAGAGAGTCAGAAACATCGATGAGAGAGAAGCATTGATCAGCTGCCTCCTGCACACCCCCGACTGGGGATGTGCCTACAACCAAGGTACATGCCCTTGACCAGAATTGAACCTGGGACCCTTCATTCCACAGGCCGATGCTCTATCCAGTGAGCCAAACCAGCTACGGCAACATTTTCTTAACTATTTGTGAACTTTATGAACCTAATCCTTGGAACTAACTTTGGTGTTTATATGATCCAAGGTATATTACTCTGATTTTGAAATAGATCAATACCTTTATTATATTTTTAAAAATTTAAAGGGTGTTGTTTTAAGGATAATTTTATAAAAGGTAGCAAGAAATTCCCTTCTTGTTCTTAAATGTGGATTATTTAAAAAGTTGTTTATATAAGACAGTGAATGAAATATGCAGCTCTCCTAGACAGAAGGTATTTTAATGAGTACTTTATATTGTGATCAAAATGAGAAGTCATTACCAGACACTGCTCCTGCTAAGATCACTCTTTTAATAGCTTCAAAAATGTTACTGCTCCTAACCTTAATTTAGGATGCACAAACAATATGTTCGCTCTTTTACCATGTGGCATAACTTGCCACAATCTTTTATCCCCAAGGTCATCCACAGCAATGATCAAGTACAACCTTTCCTTATGAACTAAGAGATATTACAATATAGCCTCACACTGCAAGGCTCTCTCAGCAGGTTTGCCAGTCTATATTCACAGATGGGTTAAGATAAATTAAGCATTCCCATATAGTAAATGGGCAAGGCTGTGGCCTGCAAAAGTATTATTCAAGAGTCCCATTATCCAGAAAACCAACTAGTAATCTATAAAATGTACTACACAATCCTTTTCCCAACCCATATCTTCTCCATCTACTTTCCAGATCCCAAGGATTTTCACTATCCAAAACTCCAGAGACGAATCCCTTTCACACTGTGTTCATGGCCATCTCAGCCCTTTAATCTCACCCCACTGTATCTGTCCTCTCTCACCTGCCCGAGTTTCTAGAATAAGCACTTCTTTGCTTTCACAACCTTTCCAGCTAGAATACACTGTATTATTTCTGTTATTTCTATTTCTTTATTTTCCCTAAATTGCTCATCAGAAATTCCTGGTGCTAGGCCCCTTCTCATTAGATTAAAGTGAGAAAACACAGAGAGAGGGGGGAAAGGCAGAAATGTCTTTAGATGACAAGCAAAGGGGAAAGGGTAGAAAATGGAAAAGTTATGTTAAAATACGTGTTTCTGTGAATGTACTTTTGCTCTTAGCAACTAGAGCTGGACTTGAATGAAACAGAGAGAGTCATTTAGAGAGCCGTGGGGACGAAAGGACACAGAAAGCACCGCTCTTGGGGCCCAGTAGAGGCCCAGTAGGCATACATTCTGCTTAGGACAAGTGCCAGGTTACTGGCCTCGTGAACACACCATTATAACTTACTACCCATTAACACATGAAAGCAAAGCAGGGCAGTAATAAAAGATCAATTAATTCATTGATTTTGACATTAAGTCTCCTAGTGGCAACATGGCACAGAGGAAAGGCCAGGGCTTTGGAGCCATAAGACTTGGTTTTGAATCTGGTTTCTTCCCCTCTATTAGTCATTTAGATCTGCCAGGTTTCTTTGATTGTCGCTTCTCATATATGAGGTGATAATGTCCATGTGTGACAGCTCTTAGTTTGACAGATGATGCTTATTCAGCACCTAGCCATAGGGTTAGCACTTTCTGCTCACCTGATGGATGGCGCCATTTTTTTCTTAATTTGTTCCCTTTTTTTCTTAGTTATCTATTTACGTACACATGTGTCTGATTTTTATTCATTTATTTATTCAAAATTATTTTTTTCTGTAATCATGAATAAATATTGGATATAGCTATAATGAATCTATTTATTTTAGATTATGAATTATTAATTGAATATATATTTTGTATCTAGTAAGAAATCCCAGAGGTCTGAAATATGAAAAATGAAAGACAATTGATCACTAATCAAACATTACATGAACTCCTGCATTAGCATTATAACTAAATACATAGAAACCAATAGTGGGGCATCTTAAACTTAAATAATAATGTGACGAAGGCAATCCATATGATAAAAACATTCATTAAAGATGCTATTTGTAGCCACATGATGAAATATTTTTTATAAATTCCAAAGGTTAGAAGCTTTCAAATCAAGCAACTAGCAATTTCTGAACTCGTGTGAACATAGCAGTTGAAAGTCAATTAAGCAATGAATACAAAATGAAACTATTTACACACACATCTTTTATTAGAGAAGCACTTGCTCACATTATTGAAAACTACTGAATGAGTTAAATTAAATCAAAGGAGACATTGCTGTTCAAATGAAGCCTGCCTAAATTTTAGTGGCTGAACTGCCTTTTTCCTGAACATGATAACCAGATATGCATTGTCGATGTGTATAGTCCTACCTCAGATTAACAATCAACTCCAAATCCGTTCTTGAATCTTATGTCCAATTAGTGAATACTTCTAATTGATAAAGATGTCCATTTAACCAGCTAGGTAAATACTGAATATGTACTTTAAAGTGAGTTTTAAAATTACAGATATATTTTTTTAAGTCCTGCAAGAAGAAAAATGTTTGCATGAACTTGAATTTTATTTTGGCTTTTATTTATTTGTTTTTATAGCAAGAATGTCTATCCCATAGTGCTATATGTTCACTTTTTAAGTTAAGAAATATTTCCGGCTCTAGCCAGGTGGCTCCGTTGGCTGGCGTGTCCTCCCATATACCCTGTAGTCAGGGGACATACCTACGTTGCAGGTTCTATCCCTGGTCGGGGTGCACACAGGAGACAACCCATCAATGTTTCCCTCTCACATTGATATTTCTCTTTCTCTCTCTCCCTGCTCTCTAACAGCAACAAACATATCCTTGAGTGAGGATAAAAAAATAAATACTTCAGGACAGATAGAGTTTAAGGAATTTTGGTTGGGAAATAAAATAGTGTTTGGTAAATTGGAAATTAATGAATTGTATCCTTTCACCCATATCCTTCCTCAACTCCAACCTGTTCTACCAACTTTCCACTCAGTTAATTTCCTTCTATACATGGAACACAGGGAGGTCACTCTGGTCTCCATCACTTTGCCTTGACTTTCTATGACCTAATGGCTTGAATGCTCTTCCTGGAGACAGGCACACAGCGACTCCCATTGATACTTAAGGTCACTGCTCAAACATCTTCCCAGAAGCATTTCCCCCCACTTTGAAGTACCATCTACTTAATTTTATTTAGTAACCTTCAACCTCACACTTTTGTCCTCTATCACTTCACTTTTCATTTATAGCACTTCAATGTAAAAAAACAACAAAAGTCCTTACATAGTTAATCATTCATTTAATTCTCCTCTGGGACTTCAATATTAATCAGGGAAAAGACCATATCAGACTTGTTATGTTTCCCAGGGCCTGGCACAGCGTGTGAACAACCCAAGTAATGATGGTTGATAAACAAATAAATAAATTCAGCATTTTTAATATGACTTATTGATCATCATTTCTGAATCATTATTTAGAAAATACTTGTTTTTGCTTTGTATAAAATAAAGCAAATTACTTATATTTTGCCTTAGGTCATCAACTCAATAATAATCTCTGAAAATTTGATCACTCATATTCCCCTGAAGTGCTATGACTAGTGGAGGTTTCTTTGCTCATTTATTACTAATAAAGAAATGTCACAATGATTTTAACGGTTTATAAAACATAAATTAGAAAAATAGTTATAAAGGATATTGTGTGTAATTTATTTTAGCTGGATCTCTATAAGGCTGTTAATCTAGTTTAAGCTGATCATTTGTGCTTGAGAAGGGCTAACCTTTTGCGTCCTGAAGGCTTAAAATTTAGAACTTCCCTAATGCCTTTATTTCACCAGGCTTCAATGCCATTGGGATGTTTACTGACCTCAAATTTACATAAGCATGTTTACCAAGAGAAGCAGCCCACATGATTGATACGATATATATGCAAATTATGTCCTCAACTGTACTGAGACATACCATATTTTCCTAAGATGACTGGGCGTATAAGACAACCTCCAACTTTTGAGAAGATTTTCCTGAGTTAAAAAGTCCAGACAGAGACCACATGCGGCACAAAAAGGAGCCGACCGAAGACACTTACAGTCTCCGTCCGGCTCCATTGATGACCCCCGACTTTTGAGAAGATTTTCCTGGGTTAAAAAGTCATCTTATATGCTGGAAAACACGGTATGTGTCCACACACATCCATATATAATATACAATGAACTATATCAATTAGAGTTGTAAAGTTAAAATCAGTGCTTCATCCCAGAGACAGAGCATTTTCATCCTCCACAAAAATCCTCCCATGGCTATTTGTAGTGTCTCTTTCCTACTGCTCTGGTCTCAGACAAACACTTATTGCAAATGTATAATGACAAAATCCCATTTGCTAGGGTTATATATAAATGAAATAACAAAATAAGTTTTCTTGGTATTTATTTTTAAATTACTGAATAGTATTCTGCTATATAGATATTAGAGGCCTGGTGCATGAAATTTGTGCTTGGGAGGGGGTTCCCTCAGCCCAGCCTGCACCCTCTTGCAATCTGGGACCCCTTGGAGATGTCCGAATGCTGATTTAGGCCCTATCAAAGTGAGAGCTGCCTAAACTGGCAGTCAGACATCCCTTTCTCAATCCAGAACTGCTGGCTCCTAACTGCTGGCCTGTCTGTCTGCTTGATTGCCCCTAACCACTCTACCTGCCTGCCTGATCACCCCTAACCACTCTGCCTGCCTTTTTGATGATTGGTCCTAACCACTCCTGCCTGATAGCCTCTAACCACTTGCCTGTCTGCCTGATCACCTCTAACTACTCTGTCTGTCTGCCTGATCACCCCTAATTGCTTGCCTGCCTGCCTGTTTGCCCTTAACCACTCTGCCTGTCTGCTTGATCGCCCCTAACTGCTCACCTTCCTGCCAGATTACCCCTAATTGCCTCTGCCTCGGCATCCGCTGCTGTGGCTTCATCCAGAAGGTTGTTCGTCTGTCTGGTCTAATTAGCATATTATGCTTTTATTATTATAGATATCACATATGTTTGATAGACATCTGTTTTCTCTCTTTTTTTGGCTACTGACTAAAGCTGCCATTAACATTTGTATATAAATCTTTGTGTTTTTATTTTTATTAAATATATGTCTAGGAGTCATAAAATACATGAAGTAAAAATTTTAAAAAATCTAGATAGTAAATAATAGAGTTGAAAGATTTGATATAACATTTTCAATACTTGACCAAAACAATCACACATAATATCAGAATGGCATAACAAACATGAATAACACTATAAAATAATAACAATTGACATTTATAGAATACTCCACTTTAAAGAATACATATTTTGTTTTTCAACCACAAGAAAACATTCTCTAAGATAAAGCATCTATTTGGTTCTAAAGCATATCAAAATAAACCTAAAGGGCTGAAATTGCACCTGGTATGTTCTCTGACCACAAAGGACTAAAGTTAGAAATAGATAACGAAAGAAAATATGGTAAATTCTCAAACATTTGGCAACCTCTACAGTTCTAGATAATCCACAAAATATTACCTCAACCAGGGTAATAGATATATACATCACTTCCAAAAGTTTCTTTGTATCCCCCATTTTTGTGTGTGATAACACTGAACATCTATCCTCTTAACAATTTTTTAAAGAAATAGTCTGAATCCTCTAAAAACATTTCCCAAAAATAATGGGCAAAGAAAATCTTTCAAAATTCCAATATTACCTTGGTAACAAAATAAGAAAATGAAATCTCAAAAAAAAATTTTCAACCAGTATCTCTAATGAAACTCAACAAAAATTTCTTAAGGAACATTAGCACACCAAATCTAGCAACATATAAACATGAATATTAATCAAGACCAAGTGATATTTAGCCCAAAATTATAAGGTTGATTTAGTATTTGAAAATTAATTAACTATAACTAATTAAAATGAATAACATAACTGTGCAAAATAATATGGCCATCTTAATAGATACAGAGAAGGCATTTATTACATCTAAATATACTTTCATGATAAACACTTTTCAACCTGATGAAGAACATCAGTAAAAAAACTATAGCTAATATCATACTTAATGGTGAAAAACTAAATATTTCTTTTTAAGATCAAGAAAAGGACAAGGAGTCCACTCCCTTCACATTGTACTCAGTCACAGCCACTGTAGTTAGGCAATAAAAATATATTAAAGGCATGTATATCTGAAAGACAAAAGTCGAAAGTAAAACTTTTTACTCAGAGATAATATAATCTCTTACGTAGAAGTCCTAAGGAAATAGCAAAAAAATCACCACATTTTGGAAATTTTACCAGTGTTCAAATTCAAAATATTTATAAGATCAGTATACAATCTTCAATTACATTTCTTTACATAGGCAACAAACAATCTGCAAATAAATTAAGCATGTAATTCCATTCATAATATCTAAAAGAGTAAGATATTTATGAATAAGTTTAACTTAAAGTACAGTGTATACACTAAAATGCACAAAACCATGTTGAGAAAAATGAAAGAAGATCTAAATAGTACAGCTATACCTTGTTCATGTATCAGAAAATTAAATACTGTAAAGATTGAAATTCTCTCCTAACATTAAGATTTAATAAAATCCCCATTAAATCTTAACAGGCATATTATAGAAATTCATAAGTTGATACTAAATTATATATGAAAATGTAAATTTCCTAGTATATTGAAATATTGGAAACAAAGAATAGTTAGTGGACTTATACTGCATTTCAAACCCTTTTATGAAGCTATAGTAATCAAGAGAGCATATTATTTGCATATGCTAAACATTCAAGTCAATAACATAGGATAAAGAATCCAAAAATAGATCCTCACTTATGCAGCCAATTTATTTTGACAAAGAAGATAGGGTATTGAATGAAGGAAATATTTGTATTTTCAAAAATAATGCTGGAGCTTGACCCACATGGCTCAGTGGCTGAGCATCAACCCATGCTCAACCACCAAGAGGAGGCCAGTTTGATTCCAGGCCAGGGCACATGTTCAGGTTTCAGGTTCTATCCCCAGTAGGGGGTGTGTAGGATGGATGTTTCTTTTTATGGATGTTTCTATCTCTCCTTCTCCTTACCTCTCTATAAAAATCAATCAAAACATATTAAAAATTATGCTGGAAAAATTGGCTCTGTGATCCATATAAAAATAATTAACCTTGTAACTTAGCTCATACATTACAAAGATAAACTCTAAGTGACTTATAGATCTACAAGTAAGAGTTAAAAAACTTAAAAAACAACAACACACACACAGCAGAAACTTTGAGTGACCTTTCAGTCAAGCTAAGTGTTCTTAAATATCATGTCAAAAGCAGAATCAATAAATGAAACATTATCTTATGGAACTTCATCAAATTAAAAATGTTTGCTCTTTAAACACAAAGAAAATGAAATAGTTTTCAAAGCATCTATTTGATAAAAGGCTTTTATCCATGATACAGAAAACACTCTGATACTTAGTAATAAAGTTGATAAACCTTCAAAGAATAAAATTGCAAAATATTTGGCCAGGTACTTCAGTAAAGATGATACACAGATGGCCAGCATCATTAGTCCTTAGAGGATGAATATTAATACTATGAGATAACATTAGGAAATACAATTTAAAACCAAAAGTGATACTGGTAAATGGATAAAAATGTAAAAAGACTAACAGCAAATATGGCAAGGATATAGGGAAACTGGAAAAATCATACATTGTTGGTGAAATGTACCGTATTTTCTGGCATATAAGATGACTTTTTAACTCAGGAAAATCTCAAAAATCTTCTCAAATAACGAGAAGGCTAGTGAGAGAAATGACCCAACTACCTCCTCTACTTTCTCCCTCTACCATTTCTACCATTTCAGCAGTTTTGTCTCGACTTTTGAGAAGATTTTCCTGGGCTAAAAAATAGTCTTATAAGCCAGAAAATAGGGCAAGTCTTTTTAGAATAGTTTGGTTCTGTCCTAAAAAGTTAAACATACAGTTACCTACATGACCTATATGTTATTACCTAATAAAGCATTTTTTTCACAAAATGATATTTAAATATTCATAAACCCATTATTTGTAACAACACCAAGTTGAAAATAACCCAAATGTCCATCAGCTATTGAATAAACAAAATATGGTATCCTTATCTAATAAAAGAGTAATATGCAAATTAACCATCACTTCATCACGCCATCACAAAAATGGCGATGGCTGTGAAGCTGGAGTGCAGGACGCTTGGTTTGGCCTCAGTGTGGAGGAAGCCAAGCTTCCCACCTGCCCTGGCCAGCACTGGGCTCCCCTTAAGGCTACAAAGTTTCAATTATACAAGATAAATAAATCCCAGAAAAAAAAGAAAGAAAAAAAGGACGGCCATCAGCCTCTCACCCAGGCTGGCCAGGCACAGCAATAGGACCATCCTAAAGGAGGTGTGGCCAGCCTGCAAACAGCCCTCAGCCCCTCACCTAGATTGGCCAGACACCCCAGTGGACTCCTCCCTCTCACCCTGAAGAGGATGTGGCCAGCCTGCAAACAGCCCTCAGCCCTTTACCCAAGCTGGCCAGGAATCCCAGTGGGACCCCCACCCTGATCCGGGACACCCTTCAGGGCAAACCAGTCAGCCCCCATCCATCCACCAGGCCTCTATCCTGTATAATAAAAGGGTAATATGCAAATTGACCCTAACAGCAGAATGACTGGGAATGACTGGTCACTATGACACACACTGACCAACAGAGGGCAGACACTCAATGCAGGAGTTGCCCTCTGGTGGTCAGTGCACTCCCACAGGGGGAGCTCTGCTCAGCCGCAAGCCAGGCTGATAGCTGCCAGTACAGCAGTGGTGGTGGGTGCCTCTCCCACCTCCTCAGCAGCTCTAAGGATGTCTAACTTCAGCTTAGGGCTGCTCTCTGCTGGCAAGTGGATATCCCCCCAAGGGCTCCCAAGCTGCCAGAAGGATGTCTGACTGCCAGCTTAGGCCCAATCCCCAGGGGAGCAGGCCTAAACCAGTAGGTGGACATCCCCTGAGGGGTCCCAGACTGTGAGAGGGCATACAGGCTGGGCTGAGGGACCCCCCCTGAGTGCACAAAATTTTTGTGCACCGGGCCTCTAGTATAGTCCATTATAAAGATACTAAAATCAACCACAACAACAAAACGAACCTCCAAGATGTGCAGCAAGAAGGAGAGACCTCAAACAAACCAGACTAAATGAAAGGAGCCAGACAAAAAGGATTACATAGTACATAATTTAATATATGAAATTTACAGGAAAGCCAATAAGATTTTTCTATAAAAGCCCAGACAGCTGGTAAAACATTATTTCTGAGTGTTAGAAAAGTGTTTCTAGAAGGGAAAAAGCATTTGCATTGGTGAACTGACTAAAGCAGATTGCCCTTTACAATGTCAAAGGGCATCATCCAATCCATCCAGGGCCAAAATAGAACAAAAAGGAAGGGTTAAATTGCTGCTCTGCTTGAGCTGAGACATCCATCTTCTATTGCCATTGGACTCCTAGTTCTTGGGCCTTCATACTCAGACCAGGTCTCACTCCATCAGCCCCTGATCCCTAGGACCTATAACCTATTGTATTACACTACTGGCTTTTCTCATTCTATAGATTGCAGACAGTGAATTGTGAGACTTCTTGACCACAAGAAACACTTGGTTGCTTAGAGTCCTGAAATTGGATTGTATGATGGTTGTATAACTCTATAAAATTATTAAAAATTTTCTCCTTATTTACTTACAATGTTTGGATTGAATCATATGTAGGTATTGAGAAGGACCATTTGTGTTGAGTAATAGTAGAAGGAGTTCAAAAATCTATGCATTACTTTAAACACCAAACTGAAGAGAAAAAAGAATGTAACTTAATTATGCATGAAAGTTAAAAAAATTTCTTTTGAAAACATTTCTGAAAAAATATAGTTGAGAATGAACCATTATAGTGTAGCATGAGTTGATGTTAACATACAAACTATAATTTAGGAAGATATTATAAAATAATTTTAAAGAAATAGAATGTTCTGTTGATTGAATTGTCCAGCTTTTTTTACAGTTATTTCAGCCATGACAAACTATATTTCACTTATAGTTGTACTTGTATACATATATTCTTAACCCTCTACTGAGAATCTACTTTAAGTTAGGTAAAATTGGAATGTAAATTACAAGATATATAAAATATATAAGTGAAATTTGTTTTTTAGCTACTTTTAATAGTTTTTAGCTACTTTTAATGTAGCTAAAGTTTTTGTGAAGCATCAATTTCTATGGTAAAATGCTTTATTTGCCCATTTTATTGGTCCATATACTTTCTATATGTATTTTTGAAAAGCTTACTATGATATGACCTCTATATATTTTCTGAGTAAAAGAAAACAAGGAAAGTAATAAAAATTTAGCTTTCTCTCTAGAAAAATATAGAAGAGAATTTATGAGATACAACCAAGAGTAGATAGAAGGCAGTGAAGCATTGAAACTACATAGTACAATTTGCATAGAGCTGTCAGTGAACCCACTCGAGAGTGGGTACAGATTATAGGCGGAAAAGGCTTTAGTTTCATGGTTTAAAAACAAAATAAATTTTTAAAAAACTGTCTTTAAAAATGATTAACTTAAACATAGGGGCAAAAACAGAGTTAACAATATTAAAACCATGGCGTCAATATTTGTAGTATGTATAAAAACCAAGATCAGTATCCTAAGAGGCACACCACGTAGAATGTATAAAAAATTAATTTTAAAGAAGAAACTATGAATGAGTTTAGAAATATACACTGGCCTCAATATGGAAAGGCGGTAGAAGGTCACCTCAGAAGTCCCAAGGCACTAGAATGGTTATCTATAAAACTATTGTTGTTGTGATTAGGATATGACTTTCAGATTCAAAGTTCATTTGGTTTCCATATGTGTTTGACTTCAAACATCTCCCTACCAAATTATTAACTACACAACTGCTGAAATCACAACTTCTTTATCACCTGTCCTAGTAGAGTGTCATATGTATGATTCTTTTTTTTTTTT
>PVJC01050520.1:0-11753 GCA_004026665.1 Murina feae | reverse complement strand
CATCCATCCATCCATCCATGTGTCTGTCCATCACCCACACATCCACCCACCACCCATCCATCTATCCATCCATCCACCACAAGCTTCCCTGAGGCTGGACACCTGCCTCACGTGGGCTCTCCTCGGTCATGTTCCGAGCAAAGCGGACTGGCCCAGACAAGGCCCAAGTGAGGTCTGGAATGTGCTTGTCACCATGGGAGGAGGGGGCGGCAGGACTGGGTGCCCTGGGCTGGGTCTACCTGCTGACGGCAAAGCCAGGGTGCTGAGAGGTGTGACAAGGGGGCCAGTGTGAGGAAGGGCCTGGGGGGTCAGCAGGAGCAAAGGCTGGAGGGACTGTGGCACCCTCAGCTGGCTCACAGGCCCCCCGTGAAGCCCTCTCACCCCTCCAGCTCAGCCAGCCCAGACCCAACACCCTGCTCCCCACCCAGAAAGCCCATGCGCCCTGGGGCCAGGCCCCGGCCTGGGGAGGAAGGACAAGTGGACATAGACAGGAATGCAGGCAGCGGGGCCAGGCAGAGGATGCTGGGACGCAGACCCAGGGGAAGGCCCCGGGGGTGCGCAGGAGTCTCCGGGTGGGTTCATGGTCTGTGCCACAGGTAGGGTCAGAGCAGGGACAGGGTCAGAGCAGGGACAGGGTCAGAGCAGGGACAGGGTCAGAGGAGGCAAGGCCGAGGTGGATGCCCTGGAGGCCTCAGCGTTGACCAGACCTGTGATTCCAGAAGTTGCTGCCCCATGAGGCACTGCTGAGCAGCCCGTTGCCCCGGTGCCTTTTAGAAAACGCAGGAATTCACCTACCCAGCTGAGCCACTCCCTATTCTGAGCTGGCAGCCAGGATCCTCCTCCCATTTCACAGGTAGGAAAACTGAGCCTCAACGTGATTCACATCCCAAAGAGCAAGACAGAATCAGCTCCTGGGGTCCCAGCGTCCAGCCCGGGTCCTCCCATCGGATGGATGGGGAAGCTGAGGCCAGCGGAGGAAGGGACCTGGCTGGTCTCACACAGGGGTGGGCTGTGTGGAGTGCTGCCATTTGTGCTCACGTGGGGTGACCCCCCTCCCCGTCATTCCCCAGCCCTGACCCCGTTTCAGGGGGGTGGAAAAGAGACCCAAAAGCGGACCCGGCGGCCACCCCTTCGCCCAACTGGCCGGCCGCGGGCCCGGGGGGGAGACCCAGCAGTGGGAGCCCAGACCTCAGAGCAGACGGGGAAGGGCCCCCACCCACACAGCCCTGACCTTGGCGGCTTGCTTCTCCCCGCTGTGGGCCTCGGTGTCCTCCCCGCAGGCTGGGTTTGAAGGTTAAAGCCTCGGACCAGCCTGGCCCGGCTGACGCTCACCACCCCCCGCCATTGCTGTATCTCCCGAACTCCTGCTGGGGCAGCCTCCCACATGCTGTGTGGCCCTGGGCAAGTCCCTTCCCCACTCTGGGCCCCAGCCTTGCCCTCTGCTCAGGGGGGAGCTGGCGAGGGGTCCTGAGGGCCAGAACCTACAGGAAAACCGTAGGATTCCAGGGTGAAGGGTTGAGCGGGAAGGCCTTGGCCTGATGGACAGCGAGGCCTGAGGTGGGAGCAACCTGGGGGCCGGTGGGGGGCGAGGAGGGAGGCGGGGTACGAGCCCAGCCTTGCAGCTGGCCACCCCTGGGAATCCCCAGGCTAAAGTTAACCCCATGCTGGTTGAAACCAGAACTTGGGGTGACAAAAGGGGAGAAGGAAGGGGAAGAGAAACTGAGCTCATGGCCAGCAGGGCGTGGGACCAGTGACAAACAGGGCCAGCTGGGGCGCGGGGGGGAGGGGGGCGGTTTCAGAGCCACACCCGGATGTTTGTGCAACTCGCAGGTGGGGGTGCAGAGCCCTCCCCCACCCTGACCCTCTCCGGGCCGGGGCCGGGGCCTGGTGCTGCCCCCTGGCTGCCTCCCTGGTCCTCCCCAGGTCCATCCTGGGTCCTGGAATCTCCCCAGGGCCCCACCTCGAGGATCTCGGAGCCCCACTGGCGGCTCCTGGTCAGCGGGGTCCCAGGAGAGGATGAGCGGGTCACAGAGCGAGTGGACGCGGAGGGAGGGCCTCGCCCTGAGCCCCGGCCCCAGGCCCTTCCTGCAGCTGAATGAGCCAGTGAGTGGGCAAGGAGCGGGGCGCACAGGCAGCCCGACTCCCCGAGACCCCGGGACTCCGAGGGGCCTTGGGAGACACATCCAGCCTCGCAGGAGGGACTGTGTCCCCTGTGTCTTCCGCCCAGGAAGGTGCCCCCTCCTTGACCCCTGGACCCCTTGACGCAGCAGTCTCCCTGGAAGAAATTCACCATGAAGACATCACAGGGCCAAGTGCACTGAGGGCCTGACGCCCACGGCCCCCCGGTGGCCTTGGAGACGGGCCAGGGGCAGATCCCAGGGTGGGGGACGGTGGGGTCCCGGCAGGTGACGAGGGACCATCTTTGTGAGCACGACGGGACTGCACGCAGGGGAGGGCCCGGCGGGAGAGGTGTCTGCTCTGCTTCACTCTGCATTCTCCTCCGTGTTCTCTGATTCCTCAAAGAGCGTGTGTCGCCTTGATGATCACCAAACGAGAGAACGAGCTGATTTAGGGTCAACGACCCACTAACCACGGTGCGTGAGGTGTGCGTGACACCCGAGAGGCCTGTGGCATGTGTGCGGGTGCCCCCGAGCTTGTCCACAGCGGCACTCAGATGCCGTCTGAGTGCTTATCCTCTCCATCTGACCTGGGTGCCTGCTGTCCAGGGGCGAGATCCTCCATGTGCAACTATGAGCAACAGGCTTTTCTCTCACTTACGCGTGTTTAGTCCAAATCCCTTCCCATCCCACAGACATCACCGCGTGCCTGCCACACGCGTGCCAGGGCCCGGGCCTGCGCTGAGGACAAAGAGCGCCGTCTCTCCCGGGAGGGGCCCTGCGGGACACGCGTGTGGAGGGCGGTCATTCAAGGACCCATTTGGGTTCTTGCTCCTTTGTGTTATCCTGCCCAGACCCAGGAAACTCTCTCACAGCTCCCGCTCCACATGGAGGCAGGAGGCAGGAGGCAGTTTCTGGGCTGTTGAAGGAGAGGAGGAAGTCTCCTGGCATCCAGCAGGGAGGGTTAGAGCAGCAGTTCTCAACTTGTGGGTTGCAACCCTTTGGGGGTCGAATGACCCTTTCACAGGGGTTGCCTAAGACCATCCTGCCTATCAGATATTTACATTACGATTCATAATAGTAGTAACAGTACAGTTATGAAGTAGCAACGAAAATAATTTTATGGTTGGGTCACAACATGAGTAGCTGTTTTAAAGGGTCAGGAGGTTGGGAACCACTGGGTTAGAAGAAGGCAACCCCGTTGCAATACAGTTAACCAAACCCTTTCTGCAAACCCTTCGCACCCACATATACAGCGATGGGCACGGACAGGGCCGGCGGAGTCGGGGGAGAGAAGCGGCATCTGCCACGGCCCAGGGAGTCGCCTGCAGCTCGGGACAGGCCGCAGCAGGGCGTGTGGCGGTGGGGAGACGGGGCTGCCTAACTTCACTGTGGAGGTGGCCGTTTGCCTTGATGGCCTCTGTCCTCGTGTTCTGGTCCCGTCCATGTTGCTGACACGTGTCGCCGCTGCATGTCCGTGTGGGGAGCGGAGGGCGTGTTCACAGATCCCATCATGAAGGCAGGTCACAGGTGTCACAAGGGCAGGGGCGGATTGGAAACGGCGGCTGGAATCTTTCTGTTCCCTGGTCTCTTGGTTCATCCTAATGTCACCTGTGCTGCCTGCCTGGTCACCGTGTACCCGTCCTTCCTTCTGTTCATGAAGCCTCTGTTTAAAGACACTCTCCGCCCAAGGGCACTGCCAGCATTCCCATCCTGTGACAGCTGGACAGACCCAGACCCCTTACTTTCTCCCCCAGAAAAATACCATTTTAAACCCAATCCTGGGAGTCCAGTGCTGGGACCTGGAGCCCGAATGGCAGGGACCAGGCCATCTCCTCGGCGTGCCTGCTCCTGCCTCAGGTCCCTCCAAGACCCTCGCCGACAGAGGGAAAGCTGTCGGCCCCAAGAGATGTGGGCTCTTCCAGGTCTGCAGGCTCTTTCTTCATCTCACCCCAGCCCAGTGCCTGGGAACTGCAAGGCTCTCAGTAAACTGAGTGAGGAGAGGGAGAGAGGGAGGGAGGGAGGGAGGGAGGGAGGGAGGGATAAATGGACGTGTGCTTGAGTAAATAACTGATGGATGGATGAATGGATGAGTGGTTGTGTGGGTGGATGAGAGGGTGAGTGGGTGGGTAGTTGTATGGGTGGGTAGCTGTATGGCTGAATGGATAGATGAATAGTTGGGTGGGTAGCAGTATGGGTGGGCAGCTGTATGGGTGGGCAGCAGTATGGGTGAATGGATAGATGAATAGTTGGGTGGGTGGATGAGAGGGTGGGTTGGTGGGTGAGTGGGTGGTGGGTAGCTGTATGGGTGGGCAGCGGTATGGGTGAATGGATAGATGAATAGTTGGGTGGGTGGATGAGAGGGTAGGTTGGTGGGTGAGTGGGTGGTGGGTAGCTCTATGGGTGAATGGAAAGATGAACAGTTGGGTGGGTGGATGGGGAGATGGGGAGATGACTGATGGCTGTGCGGGTGGATGGGTAGGTGTGTGGACAGGTGGATGGATGATGAATAGCTGGATGGGTGAGTGGCTGGATTGGTGGGTGCCAGAGTGGACGAGTAGTGAGTAGTTGGGTGCTGAGTGGGTGGATGGTTGCTGGGCGGGGAGAAGGGGGGATCCTGATCATGAG
The DNA here is from genome assembly GCA_004026665.1 of Murina feae. Lineage (NCBI taxonomy): Eukaryota > Metazoa > Chordata > Mammalia > Chiroptera > Vespertilionidae > Murina > Murina feae. Next base: position 7,008 of record PVJC01050520.1, on the reverse strand, counting down.
AAACACAGAACCTTGGTTCCTATGGAGAAATGCTGAACCCAACGCATGGGTTCCAAGCCCAGGTCCGACGCTAACGTATGACCTTGACCATTCATGTCCCTAAGCCTTGTCTCCTCCTGACAAAGAGGACGTTGGGCCTGCCCTGCTCACCTCACAAGCTGCTGGAAGGACACACATCCAGGAAGACGCGCGGGAGCCCTAGAGAGCGCCTCGGGGGCACCCCTGGGGCTGGGGGCCCCTCACGGGGCTGGGTCCCAGTTGGTGGTAAGCGTCTGAGCTCAGAACCCAGGCAGACCCGAGCTCCAGTCCTGGCTCCACCACTTCCCAGGGGCACAACCGTGGCTGGTGACACCTTCTCGGTGTCCTCTGTCATGTGGAGGCGATGACGGTGGCAGCCACCCCTCGGGGCTGAGTGAGGGTACAAGCGGGTAATTTCAGGAAGCACTCAGCACAGCACCAGGCAGGGATGCAGCGATGGCCCCTGAAGCTGCCTTCTGGGGTCACAGAGAAGAGCCCCAACCCCCCTCCCCGCAGGAGAGTGCCCCGGAGGCACGAGGAGTTCCGGGACACCCAGCCCAGGGAGCTGCTAAATGCAGGGATGTGTCCGCATACACGTGCGCCGTGGGGAGAGCTCAGGGCTCTGCAGAGAGAGGCCGTGACCCAGAGAGGGTCACCCATCGTCACCCAACCCAAGCCCCTCGTCAAGGACCTGAGACCCAAGACCCGCCCAAGAGCATCGGGGGGCTCGGGGCAGCAGAGCTGGGCACTCATCCCACTGGCAGACCCTCCCTGCCCGGGAGCAAGGGCCTGGCCCGGCAGGAGGGCCACCTCCTGGGAGCAGCATGCACAGGCAGCGGCCACGGGAGATGGGGGAACAGCAGGGCCACCATTGGCATCAAGTAGTCGGATTGGGGGGGGGCATCTCACTTTCTGTTTAAATGTTTATCTATTTATTGTTATTATTTTAAATATATTTTTTATTGATTTCAGAGATCGGAAGGGAGAGGGAGAGAGAGAGAGGAACATCAATGAGGAGAGAGCATCACGGATCGGCTGCCTCCTGCACGGCCCCCACTGGGGATCGAGCCTGGGGCCCTGCATTCCCAGGCCTGTGCCCTATCCACTGAGCCAAACCAGCCAGGGCTCGGATTCCTTTTTAAATTTGCCATTCAGTTTGCCGCGGGACTTCCACTGGGAAGGCGAAGGAGAGAGAGGAGGCGGCTGGTGGCACAACATCTCCCCCCCAACCCCACAAGCACCTCCAGTTCAGGATCTCGCACCCACAAACGTCAAGAGCCAAGAGTCTGTCAGACATGGAGCAGGGGACCCAGGGGCCACGCCGCAGAGCCTGCAAGAGATTTCTCCCCGGTGTCGGGGCCGCTCCTGTCAGAGACCCTCAGGTGCCTCCGGGGCCCCCTCCGGGCCCAGGTGGAGGCAGCCGGGTGTGGAGGAGCGAGGAGGGCGCAGGTGCGGCTCCCGGGAGGGCGATCATCTGGCCTGTTTTCCGAATTCCCCTTAAAATAGAGCCCGGTCTCGGTCTCGGGTTGAAAACAACAACTGCTCGCTGTAAACAACGCGAAGAGGACAGAGAAACAAACGGGGGGGGGGCAGAGGTTCACCCCCACACTGGCCCAGAGGAGCCTCCTGTTTTCGCCGTGAGCTGCGATGAGCACCAGTGATAAATAAAACGCACCTGCAAAGCGAGAGAGTAATAATAACCGTGGTGATCGCCGGGTGTTGCCCGGAATGTTCTAGTGACCGAGTTGTTCATTTTGATCCGTTTCTATTGGTTTCAGAGAGGGAGGGGGAGGGGGAGAGAAACATCCATGATGAGAGAGCGTCATGGACAGGCCGCCTCCCGCACGCCCCACACTGGGGATCGAGACCGCAACCCGGGCCTGTGCCCCGACGGGGAGTCGAACCCTGACCTCCTGGCTCCCAGGTCGACACCCAACCAGGGAGCCCCGCCGCCGGGCCAACTGTTCCTTTAAAACGGCGAGTTCCATGTGAGGGGAACTTCCCGTCCATTGGATCCCAGACCCAGAAGGCGGGCAGGACCCCGGGGTCCCCGAGTTCTTCGCTCTTCCCTCCAGTTGTCCCCCCTCAGTGGGTACCCTTAAACCAGCGATTTCTCTGCTCGTGAGCGTCACCCCGGCTGGGGCTGAGCGAGGCGGGGGGACACTTCTTTCCCCACCCACACGGCCTCTGAGTCCCGGTGGAGGACCACACCCTGCGGGCCCCACCGCCACCGCCTGGGGCCTGGACGGGGTCTGTCCAGGGCCCTGCATTCGTGCAGCACGTTGCTTCTCTGTTTTACAGAGAAATATTAGCACAAATATTCTTTAAAAATAAAACAGAAATAAAAGTATAAAGAAACTTCCAGCACAGCCTGCAGTTCCGTGCTGGTTGTATCTGGTGTGTGTCCTTGCAAATATGACCTTGAATTTCACATAGAGGATAGGATGGTAGATAGATGGATAGAGAGAGAGATAATAAATGATAAATGATAGATAATGGTAGTTGATAATACATGACAGATGATAGATAATTAATGATAGATGATAGATAATGATATTGATAATACATGATAGATGATAGATAATAAATGATGGATGATAGATAATGATAGATAGATGATACGTGACAGAAGAGTTTTTCTTTTTCTTTAATGATAGGAAATGCTCTTTTATTTTTTAATGTATTTTTTATTGCTGATAGTACAGACATCTCCGTTCCCCATCCCTTCCCCCTCCTCTCCTCATTGCCCCCCCCCCCAGGTCTTCATCCCCCTATGGCCATGTCTATGGGCTGTGCCTGTAGCAGGTAAGGTCTCTGGTTTAACCCTCTCGTCCCCCAGCCCCACGTGGAGGTGAGGCAGCCCGTCCCCTGCCTCCCGCTCCAGGTCTTGCTTTGTGGGTCGGTTCATTTTGTCCATTAGATCCCACGCGTCAACGAGCTCGTGTGCTTTCTGTCTTCCTCCGTGCAGCTTCTTTCACTTAGCGTGATATTTTCCAGGAAGAGTTTGTGTCTGAGCAGCACCCCCTGTCAGTGTGGGTCCCCTGGGCGTGCACTCACTGTGGGCCCCTCACCCACCACTGACTTCAGGGGACCCTCCCGAGCCCTCCCCCCAGGAATCAAACAGAGGGCAGGCTCTCTAAGGCCCTAGAAGGAGGGTGCAACCCCTCCACACCTTCCAGAGAGGAAAGCACATGCCGCCACCACCCCCTCTCCCCCCACCCCCGGCCTGGGAGCACCCCTGGGTCCTAAGGAAGGGACTGCACAGCCATGAAAGAGAGGAACCTGGGGACCCTGCCCTCCCACTGTCCCACCCCAACCCCAGCTCTGCTCTGAGGCAGCGCCAGAGGGGGTCCCAAGGCCTCTCCCAGCTCCTCTGAGTCCCCCACCAGGGACCTGAGCAGGCCTGACCCTTCCTCAGGAGGCCTTGACCTACACATACACACACATGCACACACATGCACATACATGCATGCACACACGCTGCTCCCTGCGTAACCCAGGCAGCAGGAGCCTCCGGGGGAGGAGAGGGCTCAGGGCTGTGAGCTCAGCCACTGGCTTGGGGGTGAGGGGATTGGGGGGGGGGGCGGGGAGGCTGCAGGGCTGGGAGTGAGGGCCTGGGAATGTCCCGAGGTCAGCGAGCTGGGGGTGGAGGCTGGGGCTGCCTGTGCAGGCTGTGGGGGACACGCGAGGCCCTGTTGGTGGTTCCCGGGGTTAGAGCGCAGGAAGGGCGGGTGTCCCCTCTGCCCTGAAGAGCACATGGTCCCCTGTTTCTGAGGTCGGAGGCCCCACCGTGGGGGCTTCAGCCTCACCATGGGGGCTTCAACAGGAGGCCTCCAGCGCCTCTAGCAGCAGAGCCTGGTGCCTCCCCCCCCACACACACACCGTCTCCCCCACCCCTGGTCTCAGAGCCCGGGTGTCAGACTCATCAGCTGCCCCAGAAGCCAGAGGGAAACCAGGGGTCACGGGGAACCCAGAAGGAGCAACAGAAAGTGGGTGCCAGCCACGCAGCTCACACAGGAGAAGCCAGGCCCACAGGCCACGAAGGACGCTCCCCAACCGGCACCCACACGCCCTGGCCCCAGGGGCCCTCTCAGCCGTGCTCCCCCTGCGACCTGCACCCTGAGGCGGCTTTGGCCACAGTCAAGGCCAGGGAGGTGCCGCCCTCCAGGCCTCCTGGCCTCCTTCCTGGGCTCAAGCCTGAAGCACATTCAAGGCTGAGTGTCAGGGAGCTCAGGGTGGGGGCAGCCGGGTTGGAGCAGGGGCCTGGGGGCCCTCCCTGGGTGCGGGAAGGCGTCCATGGTCACGGGTGTGCTACACAAGCTCTGGGAGGAGGAGCACAGTGACCCCACCGCCCCAAGGCCTCCCGATGGGCCAGGCCCCACCCCAGTTCTCCCAAGTCCAAGGGGCTCAAGGGTTCCCCTGGGGAGAGGCGGGTCAGGAGCTGACCCGGGAGCAGGACAGCCAGGCGGTCAGGACCCCAGCCAGACGGACACCACACACCCAGCAGAGATGTCACCTGCACAGAGATGTCACCACCCTTTCCGGACTGTGCTCCCTGGGCCAGGCACACGCTCAAATGCACGCACACACATCCACATGCACATGCTCACACGCACACACTCACACGCACACACACACATCCACACGCACATGCTCACACGCACACGGCACACACAGCCCACAGGGCACACACAGCTCACACACTCACGCAGGCGCGCACCCGCGCCGACAGTGCCCTCTAGTGGCCGCTCTTGTCATTGCCCTAAAAGGTCCGCAGGAGCCTCATGGGAGACCCAGGGGGCCCGAGGCTGAAGGTCGTTCTCTCCTGTCCCGGGAGCCATGTGACCTGGACAAGGTCACACAGGAGCCGGGTGGGGAGCCCTGACCCCCGACTCCTAAGCCAGGGCTCTCCTCCCTCCCACTCAGCTCAGATCCCAGCTCCCAAGGCCCTGCCAGCCTGGGGCGCCTTGTACCCCCACCTTCCACAGGCACAGGGTGCCCTGGGCTCCCTCCTTCCCCCGAGGAAAAAACAAGCGCCTTTCACTCCACACGACGCTCCTGAGCAGCTCCAACGCCCGGGCCCTGCAGTGGCCTCTGAGACCTGGACCTGCAGCAGAGTCCCGGGGGGCACCGGCCCAAGCGAACCCCCCATGAGGCCATGTGGGGCAGTGAGAGCCAGGCGGCTGGAGTAGATGGTGGTCAAAAGGGGCCATCCCGGGCCCGCTGAGGGGGACTAGCGGGGAAGGTGCCTGGAAGGGGTGCTCCTGGCAGAGGAACAGCAAGTGCAAAATCCACAGGCTGCGGCCCTTGGCACTGACATGGGGATCTTTGGGGCGGGGTCGTGGGCGGTAATTCGGGTTGGATGAGGTTTGGGGGGACCCTGGGGATGGGGATGGGGGGATGCCCCTAGGAGGAGAGGGGAGAGAGAAGTCAGCGTCTACGTCCATGCCCAGCTCCCCTCTCTACGCGGAAGGCCAGCGGGGCTCACAACAGGCACCAAACCTGCAAACAGGACCTGCGGCCCCCCAGCCCCGAGCTGCGGAAATCCATGCCCGCAGCGCACCCACCCGGTCCCCGGTGCTTTGCTGCGGCAGCCGAGCCGGGACAGCAGGGACGCAGCGGGTGCAGGTCAGGGCTGGCAAGGACATGCCCCGGGAGGGGAGGCAGGTGGAGGACGCCCCGGGATGGACATGGGGAAAGACACTCCCAGCCCTTGCGGCCCCCTGCCAAGGAGCCTCGGCCGCCCCCTTACCAGCTGGCTGCGTGCTGCTGCCACCTAGTGGCTCCCCCGCCAAAAACCGAGAACCACAGGGAACCCCACGTGCAGCACCATCCCCGGCCCCTCCACCCCCCCGGAGCCGCCTGGTGGCCAGTTGATGCCATGGCACCTCCTCCATCACGGACCGGGGCACGGATTCTGGGTCTGGACTTGCTGTCCCCGCCTGTGACCTTCTTCCAGCGCCACCAACCCTGGGCTCTCGGGACGTCTCAGCCACCATCGCGGCTGCCCCCCCCCCCAAAGCACCGCGTCTAACCAGGGGCTTGTTCCCCAGCCAAGGGCCTGCACCCCATTGCCCAGAGGCGACCGGCCTCGTGCAGAAAGCGGAGAGGCTTGCCCAGGGCTCTGCGGCGGGAGCTGACACCCTGAGAGGGAGCCGTCGGTCTTCCGGGGGTTGCGGTCCCCCTCCCAGAGCCAAGCCCGTTGCGCCTGGGAGCCGGGGGTGGAAGCAGGAATGGCTTCTTTCACCGTGAGTCCTACAAACGCACGCACGTGGGCATCTGCGGCTTTGGAGGGCTTAGCTCCCCGCGGATCATGCTCCCACCAGGGGGCGCTACGCTCCCTCCAACGGGCAGGGAAGGGGCCCTGCGCAGCGGGTTGGACTCACAGAAATCGGGCTGCGGGGACACCGGGGCGCAGGAGGCCTCTGGCCACACCTGAGGGCGCCGGGGGCTCCGGGGGCCTCTCGGGACCTCTTGGGACTCAGAGCCTCAAAGCACAAAGTTTTGGATCTGCCACCACCGCCAGGCAAAGATCCATGAGCGGCTGGGGTTCCGGCCAGAGAAATAACGGTACCGAACCGGTGGAGGGAGAAAGAGGCCCAGGGTTAGCAAATTCAAATCAACAGCAGCGACACAGGTGTCCAGGTAGAAGTGGGTTTCAGATAAACAACGAATAATCTTTTTCATGTAAGTTATGTCACGTGAAATATTTGGGACATCCTTACACTAAAAAAATAAAATAAAATCATGGTTCGCACGGCCTGTGTCTTGTCTCTCAGCCCCAGGTTCGTGACCGAGGCTCCAAGGACTACAGGAACTTCCCGCCTTTTTTTATTAGCTCGTTCTATGTCCATATGTATTGGTATTTATTTTATTTTTATTTATTTTTTGGTGTATTGGTATTTCTTAACCGCATTCTCTCTTCTTCTCAGCATTGTTATCTGAAAGATTTAATCCGACCCAAACCAATAAGTTGACCAAGACAAGCAG
>PVJC01050519.1:0-11744 GCA_004026665.1 Murina feae | reverse complement strand
GTGGTTTTTCTGAAATAGTTTTTCATGGCTGCATTTACGGTGTTTACCTTATGCCGCCATCTTGCTGTCTCCTATGATATGTTCTTTTAAATATATTTAGTACATGTGTTCTGTAACCAATAAAATAACTTTCCTAATCAAGTTTGATAATCAAACTGAGCAATACTATTTTGTGTTAAAAATAAGGCTTACCTATAAAATAACAAGACAATTTTGTTTTGTTTTGTTTTTGTTTTGGGAACTGCTAATCTGGTTCTGAAAGCATTTCATGAGGATAGACTCAGAAATGTAGGAAAGAGCAGTGCTGTTCAAATGGGCACAATACCCAGAGGGAATGTTCTGAGTGGTGTAGTCATGTGCATGTAGTCATTACCACTCCAAAGGAGTGTCCGAGTTTGAGTTTAAGGAGGTCATACTGCTATTCACTATAACACCAGCACAGGGCTTGACTCATACATACATGCCACATGATTGAATGGATAAAATAATGGAAACCCAATCTATATGTGGCAGTGAGTTGACAAACTTAAAATTTTATGAAAATGGAAACTATCTTAATATGCGTCCAAAAAAATCTTAGGGAAGGTTATAAGTATTTAAACATATAAAGTCTTACTTAAATATTTTCCTAATACCTTATCTTCTTAAAAAACGAGAGAATAATAGGGATTGCCTCGCTTCTATTGTCTTCTATGCTATTTTTAGCAGATTTAATGGTTAGAAAAATATAGCATAATTTGAAAGGAGGAATGAGTACAGTCCTTGGTGATTTTAATCACTCCTTAGCTGCTTTCTTGAGAGCCCCATCTGCCCTCCTAGTCCATCTGTTGGTTGTTAACACTTAGTCAGTCACTTGACAAATCCAAAATCTGAACTGAGAAGGGGAGGGGAAAGTGAGATCATGGTTTCTGCTTAAATGTTATGATTGACAAACACACACACACACACACACACACACACACGGTGTTTCTATTCAGGCTCAGCATGAGTAGACTCTGAAGCCAATTTGGTCAGGAATATAATGTCAGAATGGTTCAAGGAAGATGCACTGGCAGATATTAAAGACTCAACTGTCTTTGTCATAGAAGTTGGTGATCAAATCACTTAATTATTTAATCACTAGTATAAAAAAAAGACAAAATCTGTGCCAGTTTCCAAATGGAGGAAAACATAGATGTTGGAAACATTAGACTGATTTATTAACACCAATATCCATCAATATTCAGAGGAAATTCATTAACAGATGGCTTGAATGTACTTAGGAAAGGAAAGACTGTAGAGTGTTCTATTAAAAAGGGGGCAGAGTAGCTATCCAGGTAGGTCTTTCTTATTTTAGAGCAAAGAAAACCAAAGTTCAGTAAGATGAGGGGAGTTACCGAGGCCATTTGTATTGCTTACCATACACAGTGTACACACTAGCTTTGTGTCTAGTGGAGTGGAGAACATCCTTCTAAATTAACCTCCAACCTTGTTGCAGTCCATGGTTCTGAGTTGTGGGAACTCCACATGGGATTTCCAGCTGACACCCTTTTCTACCTGACAGATTTTCACTCCGGTTTGAATATTGTAGTAATGAGATGATTGTCACTTCTGTTTGAACTCTATCAGTGATGAGATAGTCTGTCTGGAGGCAACACATTCTACTGGACAGTTTTAATGATTAGAAGTAAACTTTATGATTAGGATAAACTTTTGTCATTTAAATCCTATTCATTTCCTATTTGTCATCTGGAGATACACAGAATAAATTTAATTTCCTAACTGGTAGTCTCTTAAATATACGTGGTTACAATTCATTAGAAGTAAATCCCTACTGTCATATTTATATTTTAACAACTTTTCTCTAATGAAGAATAATTATTCCAACTTAAATGTTCTCCCCCTTTGAAATAAGATTAGGAGACCAATAAGGAGCAAATAACATGCAAATTCAAGATGCAAACACCTGAGTAAATAGTAATTTGTGTGGAAAATATTTGTAGATATTTCTTTAACTTGAGTCAAGATTATGATGTGATATTACAATACATAACATAAACTTAGACTTTGTTACTAGCAATGCAGTGCCAAGATTTAGCAAATCACCTCTTCCACTGAAATATGCATTTGTGGGATGACACTTAGACTAGTATGCTTTGATCTGATGACCATATTAAAGAGATAACTTGGTAAATAGCTTAGGATCTAAAAGAGACCAAAAGAATATCCACATTACATGAAGAGTAATAGAGAGAATGAGAAATATTTGACTAGGAGGAAAAGCATCTTGAGAGAGACATAGGAACTGCCTTTAAGTAAATGCAGTACTAGTGGAATAGACTGCAAGGAAAAGGTGTTGAACTTTGTGTCACTTCAGAGAACCGAACAAAACCCCTCAGTTCTGGGAAGCAGAGTTTGTCTTTGTATAACTAAGAAAGAACTTCTCAAAAAGTAAATCTGTCAACCGTAGAATGTTTAAGTGCTTTAAATAAAAGCCAGAATGCCTGGCATGACTAGAGTGGTAGAAAAGATATCTTTCGAGGAAACATGCCCTTTATGTTTGATCCAATTTAGATGCTAAAATAAGGAATTACCAAGGATCTACTGTTTAAAATGCACTGATAGATGGTGTGGAGTTTCAAAAGAAAGTATACAACAACATTTCTCTCTGAAAATGCTTATGCTCTGGTTCAGGAATCGAAATATAAAAACATGAAGCCCTGGCTGGTGTTCTCAGTGGTTAGAGTGCTGGCTTGAGCACTAGGGGGTCTCAGGTTCAATTCCCAGTCAAGAGAATTTACCTGGGTTGCAGGTTTGATCCCGGCTCTGGTCTGGATGCCTGTGTCAGAGGTAACTAAACAATGCGTTTCTCTCACACCATTGTTTTTTTCTCTTTTTCTTTCTCTTTATTTCCCTCTCTTCCTCCCTCTTACCCCTTCTGTCTCCTTTCTCCTTCCTCCCTCTTTTCCACTCTCTCAAAAAAAAAATCAATGTGAAAAAATATCCTCAGGTGAGGGTTAACAGAAACAAACAAAAAGCAACACAGACCTCTACGGTACTATAAGCCTTTGGCAGAATGCTTGATATCCAGTTAAGAGGATGGGATAGTCACCAAAGGTAGGAAGAATCAGAAAAAAATTCACGGGAAAGACTTGAGGGGGAAAAATGAATGGTAAGAGAAAGAGAAACTGGAACTATGAGGTGGATGAATGGTGGAAGTTTGTCCAGGTTACAGGATTGTTTGGGGAGAGTTGCGACTCTAACACTGGAAAGATGATCGTGAATATACTGCATTATGGCTTGAAAGGCAGATTTTGGAGGTTTGACCTTTATTTTAACACAGAGGGGAACTATTCTATGCCTTTTCTTGGACAAATAAATAGTATGATAAAATGGTAGTGCAAAGAAAGCTCTGGGTGTGCTTGAGTAAGGGAAATGTGTGAGCAGCAAGCACAGTGGAATAGACTGCACTCATTGATAAGAACAGACAGTTCTGTGATGGTGGATATGATGTAGGTTGCTTCAACCACTTCGGGCATCAACAATTGCCTTGACACTCATTTAGCAACTTGTCTATGTCAAATAATGAGAGTTACCACTTTCCAGCCTTTAGCAACCTAGCAACCACAAAGACATAACAATGTTGTTTATCATCTCCTTGTCCAGCCTAATGATGCATGATTCTGCTGTTTCTTAGACTGAATTAGAAACAAAATCTATTGGAATGCACGCGTATATTAAAATTTCAAAAACAGTCATGGTTATTAGCCTCCTAAGTTTGAGAACTGATTTTTATCCCTAATTAGTTTCTGGAATCATCGGAGAACACATGCCTTGCCCCTCCACAATATTTAGAAACTTGTCAAATCTTCTAGGCCAGGAGTACTAAAAAATAAAATAATGTCTCTTGTAATTTCATAATGTTAGAAATGGCCACGTAATTGTCTAGCTTGTTCAAATAATAATCTTAACCATGATGTAACACTTTCTTGGAAAATGGTTGTCTATTTGTTTGATTTCATATTTAATTTCCTATATTTATGACTTCCCCTTAGGGTAACCCTGAAATATGATAAATGGTAACTTTTTGGACTTGTGAGCCCTATTTTTCTCTATATGACTTGCTAATAATATTAATGCCTGATTGATTGCAGTCTAATAACTATTCTGAATAGTCCAAATTAATTTGGGTATAAAGTTTGTTTAATTACAACACTTAGATTTTACACTTGGTTACTCAAAGTGCAAGCTTGTTTGATTTTAATTTAAAAAGAGAGAATATGTACTGTGCAATTGACTTCTCTTGTAGCCTTTGAGATTGCATAGCAAGGCAGCTGGTTGACACAATTTTCCAGAAGGTCCAGTGACCTGACCAGAAATTCTCTCCTACTTTATATCTGTGAGAACTGAAATACTATCATCAGTCATTCATTAATTTATTTATTCTTTCCATAGTAATTCAGTTCTTGTATGTGCCCAGCTCTTTGTGAGTAACTTAGAGGTAGTAAGGGTGGAAATGGGCCCACAATGTGTTACAGTAGCTCAAGTCAAATGGGACCATAGAAACAGAAATTTCCAATTATAATAGAATACAATGGGCTCTGTAATAGACTTATTTGAGAGTATAATGGTAGTGTAGAGGAAGAATCAATTCACTCTGCCTGGGAGAGATTGTAAAACTTCTCAGAGAAGGATGTAGGTTCAAGAGAAGAAAATCCTCTTGGAAACATCATCTAGGCAAAGGCATACCAATGTGGCAGAACCAGGTCTATTCAATGAATGGCAAAGGTCTCTTTGTGGAGATGCCAATCAAGAGGTTGTAGAGAGCAGGGTAGGTTTGCTAAACAGGCTGAGTCCACCTGGAGAAAGTCTTGAATATCATGCTACCATGAATTTGTTTTTACCTGAAGGAGAAGGAAGATGCTTCTAAAAAGAAATGAAGAACTCACAAGGGTGGAGTTAGTTGAGGAACACAATGCCTAAGGAGGTGTAATATGTTCTAGTTATGAAAATAAAGGAGGTGAGATAGGAAAGAAAGAGGTAAGGCCAAATTTTAATATTATAATAACAGAAAAATTAATCTTATTTGTCTTTATGCTCTTCAGTAGCACTCTATCAAAAAGCAAATCATCTTCAAGTGTAACAGAAAGTTCTTTTCAGTTACTATCTTATCAGGGATTCACTGAGTAGCAGCTGAGAGCAAGGCCCTTGAGAATGACAGATGAGACAGCTAACTCCCTGGATCTACAAGGGTGACAGAGAACTGGAGCTGGGATGTGGCAGAAAGATGAGAGAAGAAAAGAAAACTTGGAGGACTTGAAGGATAAAATTTACTTCTTTAAAAACACACACACCTTTTCAAGAGCTGTTTCTCCTTTGTAAGAAGCAACATTGACCACCAAGCACTTAGGAAATCTAAAGAGTAGTGGGCTGATCCTTAGCGACTCCTGTGAAGCATGATGGGCCCATTCAGCCCCACTGGGTAGCAGGAAGCCAGTCAAGTTGTTTGGGCACTGAGATAATTCAACATCCTCAGCTTGCCTTCACTGATATCCATTGAGACCGGGCCTTGGAAGGGTTATTCCGTCATTCAGGAAGCCATTGCACAGATATTTGGGGTTTTGATGCAGCTTGCATTGTTAGAACTATGAATAAATAGGACTTAAGAGCAAGTACCCTCTACATTTTATTGTGGATTCCCAGGACTTTATGGAAAAAGAAGAAAAATCTTTACCAGCCAAACATTAGGTTTATGTGGTATGCAGAGGGAGAAATAAGTGAGGATAAAGATGGTGAATTTTAGAGAGTACTTTACATTTGCACAATGTCTCAACTGGTATCATACTGTTGTCAATTGCAGTCCTGTAATTTATTTCTTGAAATTGTGGAAACGAAGTAAAATGATGTATTTGAAAACTTTCCTAAATGTCGAAGGGTGGTACATAGATAACACATTAGCAGTAGTAGCGTTTTTCTTTGCGAGACAGTTAAATATCAAGTGCCACGTCAAACACATGCGCCAGAAATTGTCAGTTTCAGACAGAAAAGCAAACAGAATTCATATTCCATATTTGAAAAATCAAGTTTATTTTTATTATAAAAGTAATGCCTGTTTATTATAGAGTTTACTCCATAAAAAAAAAAATAGACCAAAAAGTCATGTTTTTGTCACTCGAAGGCAACACTTTCTGATGTTTAGAGATTTCCTGTGAAAATGTGTAGTTTGTTTGTTTTACATAGTTGTGATCCTACGTTATGTAATATTGAATTTTGAGTTTTTCACTTAGCAGTGTAACATAAGGATGGTCTCATGTTATTTTAACCTTACCATTTTAGTAGCTTCTTAAAATTTCAACAATAGCTCATAGCCCACTTACAAGTTACATAAAAAATTTTAAGAGTGTGACTTCTGTGATTTCTGCTATTATAACTCGCTGTTATATTAGAATATATTGAAGTTTTTGTTAAAAGTAGGAGAGAATTAGTCACAAAAAATAATTCTAATTATGGCCCTGGAGTACCAGAGGGAACATATTAGAGAGGTTGAAGTGCAAGGTCCTAATCTGGGATGAAGAGGCTAGCAGGTCAGCCACAAAGAATCCTGAGTCCAAGAGATATTTAACAAGACTGCATATGATTGAGAGGCTGCTGGTACCTGTAAGACCAGCTTTGATACAGTGGAATCAGTCAAGAAGGTGAACCAAATTGGCAATTGGCATTTTTTACATAATGTTTCATATATAAGCACAAGAAAAAGAACAATTTAATTAGCCATCTTCCCTTTCTCTTTTGAAGCTGGAATCAGGCAAACTTATGGTAAAAAAAAAATGAAGTTTTCATCAGAGGGTAGAAAGTCAATATTGTGGAGGTATCTTTAGTTTGAAAAATGTTCTTGTGGGCATCTGGGCATCATGGAGACAATGAGGTGCTGGCACAGGTAGAGCAGAAGCAGAGTCTTGAAGATGGTAATTGGGGCAGAGCAGCAGCTGGTGGCAGGAAAGGGGCCTGGGCCCCAGCCAGCTAGCTCAGCACTGCCTTTCTGCTGTGCTGGGTGGCTCTGTAGGTAATTTCTAAATAGGCACTGAAGGTGAGACAGAACCAATTGGCCTTCACAATATTGTAGGTACATTAAACTCCTCAACTCATGGGTTTGCAAGGATCCTTCTTTCTTCTTGGATGTTACAGTTGGCCTCACAAGTAAACTTTTTTCAATATTGAAGAAAAAAAGCTGTTATAAAGTCCACATAAAATAGGAAGCACATAAAACAACATTGGCTAACATGGCATTTGGCATGGGTGACATTTAATCTTGTCTAACCAGGACCTATCAGCCTGTGCTGTCTGTGGCCATGCGCTGTTTGACAATACAGCTTTTATTATTATTCAGATCAGGAGATGACTGCCCTTGAAAAAACAGCTTTTTACTCATGGCTTCCAAGGCAAGGGGGTGTACCACACCCTGCAGAGCCGTGCAGGGAGGCACTGGGGTCAGTCAGGAGGCAGAGGGAGCCAGGGGAAAAGATGGGCAAGAGCCTTCATTGTGATTTATGAGTAGAGGAGTGGGCAAGAGAAGGCAAACTGGTTTAGGATTGACTTCATAAATAGTGTCAGGTGGCTCTGGGTGTGTTCTAGTTGCCTGTTACCTGGTCCTGGGGTGATTAAGGCCAGAGAATATTGTCCTGGAGTGTAAGAACCTAATGGAGGAGTGTGTGTGTGGTGGTGTGTGTGTGTGGGGGGCAGGGACTGGTGATGAGCATGGCAGTGGTTAATTTGCATATAAAAGGAATGCTTCTAGAGCAAGCTGTTTGACATCTTTAGGAATTAGCCCTGGAAGACTAGTGACTCCAGGATCAGGAAGGCTGTGGATGTCAAAACATCAGGAAATAGAAAGGCATGATTATTACCTAGGTGGTGGGTGCTTTATGTTATGATGTATTGCCAACAATAGAATGATTTTTTTGAAATTAACTATCTATTAAGGACACAGTAGAACATGCTTTTCCTTTTCATGGATTTTAACCAATTTATGGAAAGGATGGTTTGTCGTGTGCGCTGACAAGAGTGAAGAAGTGTTGCTGACCACCCACCTTCCACATTTTAGCGCCCCTGGCCTGCTCTTTCCTTTTCTTTGCTTGCAGTACAGTCAGAAGAACTTGGATAAAAGCCAGACATCTCATTTCATACTGCTGTACACTCCAAGTTGTCACCACTTGGGTTTTTTGATTATAAACATTTATTTTGAACCTAGATAGCTGATGCAAAATGGTTTGTTTTGCTCATAATGTGTTTTACTAATATAAACTAATTTTAAAGTGGATCTGAGAGAGCCACTTAAATTTTTGTATAATACGCTTTTGTGTTATAAGAGGAAAATTAAATAGCCAGGATGCTGTTCATCCATTTTTGGATCTTCCAGTGTCTCAGGACACATCATTTGAGAATATCAGGTATCTACTATCTATAGGTATTACTACCCAGTTACTTAATAATAATTTTATATGACAGATTACAAATATTATATTGTAAACTTCCCATTTAGAAATCCCAATTTGAATTGTATTACAAAAAGTACATCTGCTTTGTAAAAATATTGAAAAATAAAACAAATCCCAAAGATTATTACTTCTAAAAATTTGAAATGTATTGCTTTGGATATAAAATATTTTTTATAGAAAACTGAATTACTCCATGGGTGCCTATTTGTATTTTAAATATTTCATTTAATAATATATTATGAATATATTTTCACATCTAAAAATAGTTATTATATGATATATTCTGTATATGAATATTCCATATGTGAATTCTAATATTTTGTATAAAAATATACTAAGATTTATTTAAGCAATCACCTATTTTAGGGCATTTAAATTATTAAACATTATTAATTTCTTTAGGTTAAATTATTAGAACTGGGAACTAAGGGTCTGAGAAAATTCATGTTTTTAATTCTTTGTAAATACACAAGGCAAAAATAACCCCCAGAGAAATGGATATAATATTTACTTTCCTCACTAATATAGGATATCACTTTGATAGGCAAAAGATTATTCATTGTTTTCATTTAACATTTCTTCCACTACTTATAAGCTGTGCCTATTTTTAGTTTGAATTAATTCTTTGGTATAATTTCTGTCTCCAGCTTTGTCCTTTTGTTTCTCTGTGGATATATATATATATATAATCTCTGTATGTAACACACTAAGTGTGATTCTTTTGATGCGTTGCATCACATATCCTTGACTCACCTCTGATTTCAGCACATGTGGACATCATCATGCCCGTATGCCTTCTGTTTTACTTATTTTCCAAAGCCCTGCAACCAACTTGGATGGAGAAGGTTAAATCTCATACAATAAGTCAGATACTACTCAGTAACTCTCTCCTTCCCTTCCTTCATCAAAGATTTTTCTTCTCTATATGTCATTTAAACCAGCATATGAAATAACATTATTTCTTCCATCTAAAAAAGGCTCTCACGTATGGCCCACTTTTCCCTTAAGATACCACCTAATTCTTGCCCCCTTTTCCCATTCACAGGGACATTCTCCAAGGATAGCCCATTCTGTCTGTCTCCAATTGTTCTTCTTGCTTCGTCTCTTTATTTTTTCCCTTTTAAAATTATAATTATATATCATAAAATTCGCCCATTTTGCATGTACAGCTCAGTCATATTAATGAATAAAATGTTCATGAAATGATGCTTTTGAATGACATAGAGGACTCTTAATTGCCTGCCCAGATCCCTTTCAACAGATCTGTGAGCTTCAGTGAGGTTTTCTGCCAACAGCTGGCACCTCTGACCTTGAAAGAGACAGAGAGACCCTTTGGGTACTAGAACACTTGTTTTTATGGTGAACAAGAAAGGCTTGGGAATTCATGCCACTTCCCCAACCTTGAAATTTAGACCATTGTAGCTGGTGGCTATCTGCTGGGGGAATACCACAGCCCAACTCCTTCATGTCGAAGCAGGACAAACTCTGGGGTATGATTTATACTCCAGAGTTGCCCATGGGACCAGGCTGAGGCTGAGATGTACTTGACTTCTTCCTCTTTCTACTTCTGACTCTCCTATTCTTTTATGCTTTCTCCTGGGGACAGTTACAAAATAAATCACTTCCATTTACACCCTTGGGTTGGCTTCTGTGAGAACCTGACCTCGACAGATGGCCAAATGTCAGAACTTGTCACAGCCACAGGCAGGATTTATGTTATAGGCATGGAAGGAGCAGGCAGTCATCACAGCAGGCCTGGCAGCAAACTTGGAGTCTGAATCAATGTGGCATGCTGAAGTGGGAGTCATTTAGGGAGAGATGGGAAGACCAGAGTTTGAGTTGAGCATTGTGACTAGTTCCTCTGAATAGTAATTGGAACAGATGACCACTGGCCCTGCATACCATCCAGGTCCATCTTCTTTCCTAGACCCATCATTTTTGTCTTCAGGATACATATCTAGGTCACTGATGTAAGATGCCCTGACCTTACCTGTCCAGACACAACTTGTGTTTGTATTTGGGTCTTCTCCAAGGGCCACATTTTGGCACCATGGGAGTGCTTAGATGTTCAACATTTAAGTCCTCTTCTTTCCCCCAAGCTCTGTATTCCCTGACCTTGGCCTTAAGAGTTAACTAGTTTTAGATAATTTAAGAGTTACCTGTGAGATCTTTAGTTCAGCTTTATATTACACAAGAGGCCCAGTGCACAAAATTTGTGCACAAGGGAAGGGTGGGGATCCCTCAGCCCAGCCTGACCCCTCTCACAGTTTGGAACCCCTCAGTGGATGTCCTACTGATGGCCCCAGTCTGGCAGGCACTGTGTGTGTGTGTGTGAGTGTGTGTGTGTTCCCACGGGGAGCCTGCCCCCAGCCACATCTGGGGCTTGGAGCAGTCGCCCTGTGTGTGTATGTCTATCTGCTGGGGACCTGCCCCCAGGCACACCATGGAGGCTTGGAGCAGGCACCCCTCTGTGTTGATCTCTCAGGCTCCTGCCCTCCCCTGCATGTTGTTTTCTCCCTTGAGCTGTGGCCAGGGCTGGGTGTTGCCTACTGGCCACACTTACCTGCTCCCTATCTTGCTCCAGCTACTGGGAAGCAGGAAAACCCCGCCTGTGTGCTGCCTCGCTGCCGGGCCGGCCTTTCCTGCTCCCTGATCTCCCCAAGGTGACTGGGAAGCAGGCGAATGACTTCCGCTGTGCATAATGGCTGGCGTTTCCTGCTCCAGACCTGCTCACGGGTTGCCGGTTGCTGAGGCAATGCCTGCTGCACTCACGTTGCCAGGGTGACCCCACCAGCGTCCTGCCCTACCACTATGGGCGCCACCATCTTTGTCTCTGAGTGACGATTAATTTACATATTACTCTTTTATTAGATAGGTTAAGACAGTGCACAAAATTGAAGAGAAAGCACACTCTAGGAGAAGTGCACCCCTGATGGAGGAGAGGAAAGAGTACATATCCACATGGTAGATTGGGCCCTGTCCATTTCCAACTTATGGGACCATTCTGATCATAACTCATAGGTTAGGTAGGGCTATGGTAGGTTTAGTCGGATCTGTTTAACATGTTGGGAGAGCATATTCCTTTAAAACATTGCCAATGAAATTGGATAGGTGGGTATTTAAGGAGTTAATATTCAGTTTTATACAATTAGTTCATGGGGAAGAACTAATTCTATTAAGATTTTTATTATTTTCTGTCTGTTGAGTTGGACCCAAAAAAGTATTGACCAGAGATGACGCTGTAAGGAGCTTATGTTTTTGATTCTCTAC
>PVJC01050518.1:0-11754 GCA_004026665.1 Murina feae | reverse complement strand
CAGCCCTGGTCACAGCTCAAAAAAGAGAACAACATGCAGGGGAGGGCAAGAGTCTGAGAGATCAACATAGAGGGGGTGCCTGCTCCAAGCCTCCACGGTGTGCCTGGGGGCAGGCCCCCAGCAGGTAGACACACACAGGAGGACTGCTCCAAGCCTCAGATGCGGCTGGGGGCAGGTCCCCAGTGGTGACACACACACATACACACACACAAAAGGCACCTGGCAGACTGGGGCCATCACAGGACATCCACTGAGGGGTCCCAGACTGTGAGAGGGCACAGGCTGGGCTGAGGGACTCCCTCCACCTCGAGTGCACAAATTTTTCTGCACCGGGCCCCTAGTATATATATAAGCCTAAGCGACCAGCCTACCAAACGACCATTTGACCAGTCACTGTGACACACACTGACCACCAGGGGGCAGACACTCAACACAGGAGCTGCCTCCTGATGGTTAGTGCACTCCCACAGCGGGAGTGCTGCTCAGCTTACTGACAGGCGCCAGACACCAGGTTCATGGGCTCATGGCTGGTGAGCACAGCTGCGGTGGCACAAGCCTCTCCTACCTGCTCTGTAGATTTTGGACTTGCCTAGCTAGCACTCACAGTTGCATAAGCCAGTTCTGTTACCAAACTAAAGGGGATTGTTTGGCCTCGAGCATCAAGGCCAAATCAAACATGAATAGTTTACAGTATAGTAAAGGTTTACTTTTGAGGAAATGCACACCCAGGAGCACAGATGAGCTGTTACTTTAAGGGTAGGGAGTAGTTGATCACTGTATCTGCTCACGACATCAGTCATGGCGACACTCGGTCTGGTTTCACAAGGGTGTGGTCAGTGGAGTCGTGCACCTTTTCTGGGTCTGGAGCAAAACAGGACTGAGGCCTAGATGCTGTCTCTAGTTTGACTATGTCAGCAGACCCAAGGCTGTGTTCCTAAGATTATTTGATGCTGATCAGAAACTCATCGAACTGAAAGCTTAACGATTAAGAGAGTGGACCTGTAAGAGAGAGGAAAGTGGGTGAGTCTGGATATTCCTAGGATGGACAAGGCCAGTTTGAATCTAAAGGAAAGAAGGAGAAAAGGTCGGATTAAAGAAAAGAATTTTCTGTGAGGTAATAGTTCCTTGCTATATGTACAGCTATACTTATACTATGTCTATATAGCTACAGCAGAACCTCAGTTCTCAAACTTAATTCGTTATGGAAGGCTGTTCAAAAAACGATTTGTTGAAAAAACAAATCATTTTTTTCCCGTTAGAAATAATGTAAGTTGATTTAGTGTGTTCCAGGCCCCAAAATTATTTCCTGTTTTAACCTTTCTTATATACAGTACATGTCTGGTGTACTGTTTAATCTATAAATAAACACGTCTTTTTTTAAATTTATCAAACCACCCCCTACTGGCCTTGAATGAATTTTTCATTGCTCCAAAATGCTATCACCGGCTAACTGCTCTTCCTTTATCCAATCAACGACAGTTTTGCACACCCGTAGCAACATTAGCACTCTTTATGTTTTAAAACTGTGCGAATCATCGATTTTGCCAGCAACAAAAGCATTCTCCCCTTTGTTTGTTGCCTGAGAGATGCTTTTTGTCATGCTGAGGTATGACATGAAAGGGTTGTCAGGTCAAAAACTGAAGTTTTGGCCAACCATGGATACATTTTTTCTGTGAACAGCTTGGTCAAGAATGGAACTGTTCGAGATGGGAGACATTCGAGAAGTGAAGTTTGACTCTATCTCTATCTCTCTATCTCTGTCTCTATCTCTATCTCTATCCCTACCTATAACTATACCTATCTATATCTATATCTATATCTATATCTATATCTATATCTATATCTATATCTATATCTATATCTACACAAGGGAAGGGTAGGGAGTAGTTGGACCAAGATTTGGACCCAACCTGGCTCCAGAGACTGTGTTTTTAACCATTAAGCTCTATGTGAGGGAGAGCTCTGTGAGTGAGACCAGAGAGTTGAGAGATGGACCTTGAATGCTGTCAAAGTGCTGTCCTCCGGGTCAGTTCAGACTGCAGCAGTGGGTGCAGGCAGCTATGGATGGAGGACTTGTGGGTTCAGATTCCTGGAAAAAGAAGATGGAAAAGCTTTAACCAAGAAATGGAGTCAGAAGATGTGAACAAAGCCTGCTTTGCCTGGAGTCTAGATTTCAAAGAGAGCTTCCGTAGTAGTTGAATGCCCAGTGTGGCCTCTTTGACCACAGGTGACAATGGAAAATGTGGTCGAGGAGGTCACATCAGCTCCCTGTGTTTCCTAAGTCCTTATATTAGATTGTGGTGTTTCTAAGTCACTGAGCTCATAAGCATCTTTGGGGCTTCTCACCAAGATTGATAGATTAAATGTGATAACCTGTCAATTTATGTGCTGAATCCTTTCTACCATTTTTTTGTTTGTTTATATTGTTACAGAATTTACCAGGCTACCAAAAAATACACAGGCGTACTAGGAGATACAGGAAAACCCATTTATTTCCAGATGTACTAATACTGTGACTCAAGGGGGAGCCTGTTTCCAAATCCTGAGCGAGCCAAAACATCTTATTTTTCTCATCATTATCCCAAAGGAAAAATACAGATAACACTGGATTCATTTTATTAACAGAAAGTTTCTAGATTCCCTGTAAAGATTCTCTAACCAATAAATTTGTGCTATCAAACTTCCCTTTTTTGGAAATCTTTTAAAATTTTTATCCAACCATGTTTTTAAAAACCAGTTTTTAGTATTATAATAAATAACACTTGGAACAACAACAAAAAGAAATGGAGTCAGAGTCACAGGCTGGGAGAATACGGGCTCTGGACCAAACTGCAGAAAGCAGGGAGAGGCCTAAACAGACAGATGTCAGCCTCTGGAATTCAACACTGAAGGTCAGGAAAATGGAGTGAAAACAGAGTGTGACACACACTGCTGTGGACAAACTAGAAGTGAACTTTGCATCTTTGAGGTGAGGTACACCTAAAAAAAGGATATCTAGTTGTATAGCGATTTCTCTGGAATCATTGTCATCTTAGCAGAAGTAAAATTCAGTTTTACTCCTTTTTTGTGAGGGTGCGGGTGTGTGTCAAAACCGGGAATAGTGAATGTGCCGGAATAGCAGTGAGCAGCTTTGAGCAGCCTCTGAGTGTATTTATAGATATCAAGCACACGAAACACGCCCACGTCATACACCCTCTCCCCAGGAATCCGGGATGTATGAAGGAGAATGCAGGGTGTACATTTGGCAGTCTGTACCACACCCATGGGGTGTGCTAGGCATAATAACTTAAAAATCCTTTATAGTACCTGACCAACACTTTATCAAAGCTGTCAAATGAATGATTGGAAGGCTTGTAGAAAGAACTGTTTTGAATGTAAGATTTGGCCCTGACATAATCTGTCTGAATCTCTCGAGGTCAAGACATATGAGTTGTGACCTCATGTGAATGAATCCATAAAAGGATGGCAAACACTGAGCACCTACTCTGTGCTGCTGAGCGGTACACGGAGGGCTCGGTAAAGAAAACACAGCTTCTGCCCTCAAGGAGTTCATAACTTGACCATTGCCCTTGCTTTCCAGGGCTTTGTAGCAACTAAAACCCACTCTTCCTATGTCTTGCAATTGGGTCCACTTATTTGCTTTATTTTGATTTGGTCTCTTGCTGTTTCTACCACAAGTTTCTCTGGATATTTGATGAGTGGTGGGCTTTATATTTTGCTACAAGTCTCACACATCTGATTTCCCAGGAGAAGGAAAGACAGATTAACAATGTTACCTGTTGGGATCTTTTCAATGACTCACAACTCAGAGTTTCTGAGTTCACAAGAGCTCACTGACAGGAGAAAACATTCTCTTTCTCTGAGCTGTTAATTCTTCCTTTAGGTATAAACCATCTTTTTTAAAAAACATAGTTTCATAATGAGTTCTCTTTCAACATAATGAAAATAGCAAAAGTTATAAATCCATTCTTTCTTGCCTTTCATTTATCAGCGACTTCTATACATCTATTTTGGCTCTGTGACACCAAGCAGCATCACACTAACAGGTTTCAATTGCCTCTGTTACTATTTGACTGTCACTCAAAGAGGAAACAGAAAAGCTGAAGGCCCCAGGTCTACCACAGGTCCCCAGAATTTCTTTCTTTTCTTGAATCATAACATGAAGCTAATAGAATGCTCTGAGATGGGAACCTTAAATAATCTAGTGCCTGCATTCATGGGGACAGGGAGAAATAAAACAAGTAGAATTTATGAAGGTCGTTTATTGAAAAGAAGGAAGAAGGGAAGACGCCAAGACATATTGCATTTTTTTCCTGTTCTTTTCCTCCCAGTGAGAGAACTCTGTTGTAGAACACCCTTCCCAGCCTGCACACAGGTCAGGGCGAGCCTCTCTCTCTTCAAGCTCAGGTCCAGGACAGGGAAAGGATAGCAAGTGAAGGGGAGCAGAATATGTCGTCCCCAAATATGCCACTTTGGTATATTGATTAATTTGAATTAAAATCACTTGAGAAACTGCTAGTGCAGGAAGAACACTCTGACCCTTCTTTATCCCTCTGAAAGCAGGAGGGTAGAGGCGTCCTCATCACCAGAGATAGGGAATTTAGCGTGGAGAAGGCTGTATAAACAAACTTGTAACTCCCCAACCATTTACTACGCCAAGCCCAAAATTCTTGGTCTTGTCAGATCTTCATAAATTGATTGCTTATTTGTCTAAAAAGTATAAAAGCTTCCTGCGTTGGTCACTTTTTTAAGTCTCATAGTTTTATGGGCTCTTATATGTTCAAAATTAAATTTGTTTTTCTCCTGTTGATCTAACTTACGTTAATTTATTTATTAGATCAGCCAAAGAACCTAGAAGGGAAGAAGGGAAATTTTCCTTTCCTACATAAGCCAGGACAAAGGAAATGAAATAACACAAAACTGTTGTTCTTCTCAATTCAGACAGAGTTCATGAATCTGTAAAAAATCAGAAGTGAAAGAGACCAACGAAGAAAAACCAAGGAAGGGGTCACCAGGGGGGTGGCTTTTGAAAGGAACCTTGAAGGATGGGCAGAATTTCCATGACAGAGATGATGGATGGGGAAAGATAACAACCTGCTTCTGCCCTGGTGTCAGCTTGTAAACTCCATCTCCCTGAGATCCAGTATCTTCCTCTATGAAATGAGCATTTGAAGATCTGGAAGTTTCTCCCCAACTCATCTCTTGTACTGACTGATATGCAACACAGATTTCAATTGAACTTTGGCTAATACAATATTTGCAGAGATCTTGACCAGGATATTTCCTACTCACATCTTTTATGCCCCTTTTTGTGTTTCTCCATTTCCTCCCATTTATCCTCTTTGAGTTAAGAATGACAACAGCTTACTTAAGTATATTGATCAGCCATTGCAATGATTATGCTGCAAATAAACCACCCCACAGTTTACTGGCGTATGACGTCAATTCTCCGGCTCACAGGTTTCTGGGGTAGCTGCCCCACCTTAGACTTTGCTGAGCAATTCTACTTCACCCCCCAATCTTAGCAGGCTCTCGTTTGCTCTCATTATCACTTTCAAAGAATGCTTTGGATCCTTACCTTTGTCTATGTCATCTCCCAACACCTTGCCAATGTGGAAAAGGGTAAAGGTAAATACCCTCTTTTAGCCAAATCAACCTAACACCCCCCAAAATTTCTGGAACCATGTTTCTGGTTGAATTGAATGTTCTAGAAATAGCTAAAATCAAACCATAAGGAACTATGGTCTGGACTGCCTTCCACGAGGTTCACAAGGCAAAATTATCATTCTTGTGTGATAAAGTTAATGATGAGGATTCCAGTAATACCTCACTAAGCCTAATACTAACTAAGCCTAATATTTAAGAAGATGGGTAGATTCTAGCATGGCAAGATCATGGCCGTTGTTCTTTCTCTAAAGAAATGTTTACTGGAAGAGGGCATAAAAGGGGGAAATTGGTGATAAAAAAAATTAATTAAAAAAATTTAAAAACAAAGTATTTACTAAATAAATTGTTATTGAAAAAAAAAATCCAGAGGGAACTATTACCCTTTCTCAGGAAGTCCTTTCAAGCACTCTTGAAATTTTGTGGTAGCATTTATTTACATGTGGATAATGAACAAATTTAAAATGTTGATTTATTTGTTAAAAACAGGTCCAAAAGAAGCTGTCCTTGTAAGTTTGGTGGGCATTAGCCCATATTCCAAAAGATCTTTAAAATACAAACTTATAGACCTGAAAAAGAACTTTATGTGGTGAAGGACTGGAAGGGGCAGGAATGGAGTGACGGGAGTCAATGGGGAAAAAAGGACATTGATAATACTTCCAACAAGTAAGATAAATACTAAAAAAAGAAAAAGAATTTTATAAATCAGACTTTAATCCACTTGAGTTTTTCAGATAACTATAGTTTCTAATATATTAAGCACCATTACTCACCTACTGACAATTTTAAACAAAACACTTTAGGAGGGATAACAAATGACATTTAGCCCAGATACATCAGCCCAGACATACCTCACCGCATAGGGACCAAATTGTACCACACTGGAACCTCCCTATACAACAATGCCTGAAAAGAAAGGTCATGAGAAAATATGACCTTTACCTTGTATCCTTCCAAGAGAGGGACTGCTTGTATGTTGAAATGTTTTCCTCCATGGTATAGGTGGAAGGGGCCCTTTTGTTCTTCGGAGAGTGTATTTCTCTAACAGTTCAATGCATTTTTGTGAATGGTCTGAGTAGGAAAACATTTGTGCTTGCCATGCTACTTGCCTCCAAATGATATATGTTTTTGATTATTATTTATATTTCCAGCAATAGGCTTGTTACCTTAAAACATTAAATCTTTGTGCATTGCAGTAAACAGCATTTTTATTTATTTCTATACCTTCAATTTAATGATGATTTATTGTTAGTGATTCTGACTTTCTTCACAAACTTAAAAATTTCTTGATTTGTTTAGTTTGGTTTGGTTTCTTTCTTATTACCAAATCTTCCCCTCTTTACTTTCCCAACCACCTTTAGACCCAACCAAAAACCTTAAACTTTTGGAATTGCCACTTGGCAAGAGTTATATTTATCTGTTTCAGTACTGAAACACAATGCCAAATATTTCAACTTTACTCGGCCTTTAATCTAATGAGTTAAGTCACAGATTAAGCCTTCCAGATTCACAGCTTGCTCATGAACTAGACAAGTATGGGATGGGGGTGGAAACTGGCACACTATGGGTACTGCATGCTCCTCCCTGTCCCTCTGTCACTTCTTACCAAGAAAATTTTCTTAAGCTCCCAGCTAAATTATCAGCTTTTAAAAAACTTCCTTTTCAGCAACTTTCGGTATTTATTAGCACTTCTCAATCTTTTTTAAAGTCACCTAATTTTTTTTATCTCCTATGATTTTATTATAAAAATCAAAGTGTTTCCCCAAGATATAAAAATCATAACACTGAATTATTTTCATATATATATATTTCATATATATATATTTCATATATATATATTTCATATATATATATTTCATATATATATATATTTCAGAGAGGAAGGGAGAGCGAGAGAGAAACAGAAATACCAATGATGAGAGAGAACCATTGATTGGGGATTGAGCTCCCACCCTGGGCATGTGCCCTAACTTTCCATGACCTCTTGGTTCATAGGTCGACACTCAACCACTGTGCCATGCCAGCTGGGCCTGTATTCTTTTCCACTCATATACACCTAGAGATTGTCATCCGTCCCTGAGTGAGGGGTGATGGAGACAGGTTGACTCTTTACTCCCAACAGGCCGCCTTAGAAACACTGGTCCAACTGTACTACTCCTTGGAGTTTGTTAGTAAATCTGCTAAAATAAAAAAAAAAAAATCTAAAGAGAAAGTCATTATTGTTGTAAGTATTCCAAATTGCATTACACTAAGAGTTAGGGCTACAAATGGTGAATTTATTGGTGCCTGGAGACAATGCCCAGGTTCCTGTGAGAGTCTGCAGTTGGTACTAGAATGCTACAATATCACTTTAGGTTCTGCAAGTAATTAAAACGAGCAGCCCATAGTGATCCTTGCACTTTGAACTGTGCTAAAGAGAATTCTGAAAGCTGTTTCACTGGTTTTCTATTTCAATTTCTTTTCCAAAACATGTGGACCTGCCTTTCAGTTTTTTATACTATATTTGCTTATGCACGTTCCTTAAAAAAAAAAAAAGGTCCAGAAATTAGGGATTGACGAATGGATATGGTTACATAACATTGGAAATATATGGTAAGTTTATCTTCTGTTAGCACTTTTCTGACCTTCGGAACTTTTTTTTTTAATTTTTATAAGGGTTTATTTAAGTCAATCTGGTGACATATACCAGGGAACAAGATAGCAAATGCTCCTGATCTTGGGAACTTTGGTGTTTCTAAAGCTAAGGCTTTTTGTGTTTTTTAAAAAAGCTTTCTTGGCAAGACACTGAGGTAGAATTTGTCTATGAATGTGAATCATTGACAATATTAGCAGTTCAAGAGTAGTGAGGGAATTTTGCTGTACTGTGCTTATTTTTCTGCTGTTTTCACCCACAGTGGTTAAATCCAGTGCCACCGCATGTCTTGTGAGGCTAAGGCTGAGAATGTGAAGTGGAGAGACAGGCCCCGCGTTGAGGGAAATCCAGGGCCACGCTGATGGGGCTCTGGCTGAGAGCTCTAAGGTGAGAGACACTACATAGACTTTTAATTTAATAAACACTTTTTTTTGCAAGACCCTTTGAAACAATACGGGAATTTAAGAAGGAAATAAGCTCGCGAGAATGATTACAGCATTTCCAAGCAAGATTGCTTTCTTTCCCCCCTTCTGTTTACTTTGTCCAGATTCCAGCCAAAAAGGTTCCGCTTCAGGAATTACATTCTTGGAGATGTTGAAAAAAGATTCCCGGGTCTTGGAAGAGAACTCGAAATATGCAGGGGAGGTAGTATATCTTTCTGTCTTAAATATAGAATAAAACGGAAGGGTGTTTTTCTTAGAAAACATTTGTCTGATTTATCTGATCAAGAAGCCAAAGCTTTACATAATGTGATAAACCTATGTGGCATTTTATAAACATGGATAATCAAAAGACAGCATTGATCAACAGAGACGACAGCACTAAAGGAACAGAAAGTGACAACACTGGAGGTGAAACTGGATGTGGTTGAATTTGAAATTGTGATAGCAAAGCAAAGACGAGATCTAGGCCTACATGAAGCTACAGTACGAACCATATTTTTAAAGCCTGATGAATATAAAAAATAAGGTAAAGTGACTTCAATATCTTTTAGTTTGTTACAGAAAGCCATTTATGGTTGAAATAGAGTATTTACTTCTACTTTAGGTTGAAGACTGTAATCAACAAGCCCCATTCAGTTTCACCAGCATTCAGGCCAACGTACTCAAGTGCTGCATTGATGGAAATGATAATTACAAGGAGACAGAAAGAATATTTTTACTGCCAGTAAAGGCTGGTTTCATCGTTTCAGAGTCTGCATGCATTCATTAACCTTAAGCTATCTGATGAAACTGCAAGCTCAGGTAAGGCTACTACTATAAAATTTATACCCAGATTCCAAGAATGACAGGCAGTCCTGGCTTACTATTGTGCCAAAGAAACCAATGAACAAAAAACAACACTGCACATTTGGAGTAAATGGAGTTATAGAAGATGTGGATGATCATGGGAACTTGGCACTGCCTCCATTCAAGAAGTAGTTCTGGCCCTGACCGTTTGGCTCAGTGGATAGAGCATCAGCCTGCGGACTGAAAGGTCCCAGGTTCGATTCCGGTCAAGGGCATGTACCTTGGTTGCGGGCACATCCCCAGTGGGGAGTGTGCAGGAAGCAGCTGATCGATGTTTCTCTCTCATCAATGTTTCTAACTCTCTATCTCTCTCCCTTCCTCTCTGTAAAAAATCAATAAAATATATATTTTTAAAAAGAAGTAGTTCTGGAAATGCAACCAGAGGAACTTAGTGAAGTCAAACATCCTATATAATAAAAGAATAACATGCAAATTGACACTAACAGCTGAACCAATGGGAATGACCAATCACTATGACACACACTGATCACCAGGGGGCAGACACTCAATGCAGGAGCTTCCCCCTGGTGGTCAGTGAGCTCCCACAGGGGGAGTTCTGCTTAGCCACAAGCCAGGCTGACGGCTGCCAGTGGTGGTGGTGGGAGCTTCTCCTGCCTCCTCAGCAGCACTAAGGGTGTCCGCCTGCAGCTTAAGTCTGCTCCCCGCTGGCAAGTGAACATCCCCTGAGGGCTCCTAGGCTGCCAGAGGGATGTCTGACTGCCAGCTTAGGCTCAGTTGCCCAGGGAGTGGACCTAAGCCAGCAAGTGGACATCCCCTGAGGGGTCCTGGACTGCAAGAGGGCACAAACTGGGCTGAGGGATCCCCCTGAGTGCACAAATTTTTGTGCACCAGGCCTCTAGAACAGTTATAAATGAGGAAAGTGGTTGTGTCATAAAAGATGAATGCATCTCAGGAGGTGATGCTGATGAAAAACTTCATGTCAAAGGAACTATCAGATTTTTCCATCATTGAAAGCTCAAAAGATGAAATTTCAGAAGCTGATCCAAATTTAGAAGGAAGTATTTCATTTTGCCAATAAAAACTATAATTTTTTTAAAAAGAAAATATTAGTTTACAATTGTTTTTCACCTGTGGAACTATATTTTTGCCTTAGTTATCGATATGTAGTAAGCATCTCCATAGCATTTATTTCCCTTCTTCTTAAAAATGATTTATTAATATCTCATTGACCCTACTGCCCCCCTGTGGAGTAAGGTAATCCTCTCCTCTCCTCTCCTCTCCTCTCCTCTCCTCTTCTCTCCTTTTCTCTTCTTTCTCGGCTGGACCAACCAAATCTTCTAGAAATAAAGAAGTTTGTCCAAAGTAAACAGTGTTGCAACTGCAAACAGAATTCAAGACAGCAGGGTTCTAAAATGTCTCCATCAAGTTATAGTAGAATATAAATTTTGACTCAATATGGTATACTAAAGGCCTGATGCACAAAATTTGTGCAAAGGACCTGGTCTTCGCAGCCCCAGCAGCCCTTGAAGTCCGGCTTCGTGCAGAAGGTCATCCGGAAAGACATCTGGAAGGTTGTTTGGCTGTTTGGTCTTCGCATATTAGCTCTTTATTATATAGAATAATGTTTAAGACAAAATTTTGTTAAGACAAAATTTTCTTCAGTGTATGCCTGTTGGCATCATTACATGAAAAAAAAAGAACTCCTAAATAAATATATTTGAAAATGTATAAGAAATATAAAGCATACATTTATTGTTTCCAATATTAGGGATCTTGCCTAATAGTTGCTGGTATTCAGAAATCTTCAGATCAGGGAATGGAAGATTAAATCTATTTCTAAATCTATTCTATTTCCCCTGAAACATAATACCCTCTTGAAATATATTTGATAATTCAATTACTAATGCTTGTTTCTTTGCCAGAAATACTTTTCTGGCAATGGTGTGCAATATTTGGCTTTGCTGTGATACTATTTTTTGGCCTCTGACTGCAAATGTTTTAAGTTTCCATTAAGCAAGTCAGTGGTGCTTTACAATGATACTTTTCCTGGCCTTGTGATATATCATTTTTCTCTATTTTACCATGAAATATGTCAAATTCAAGAGATTTAAGTCTCTGAATAATGAATGTAACTTTTAAGTATAAATATGATATTTTGGTGGTGATGTTTTACAGAGATGCCTGAATGCTATGTGAACTTTTTGAGGC
>PVJC01050517.1:0-11775 GCA_004026665.1 Murina feae | reverse complement strand
GCGCGCGCCTCCGTACCTCTGTACTTTGCTTCCGCCGCTCCTCTGAGTCTCAGACTCTTTTCTAGTTGTAGGATTTTCACTCAGCCAGCCTTCCTGTGGGTGCGAGTGGTGTCCGTGTGTTCTTTTCGTGGTTTTTCTGAAATAGTTGTTCACGGCTGCATTTACGGTGTTTACCTTATGCCGCCATCTTGCTGTCTCTGATTATAAGTTTTATAAATGGGATATTATAGGTAGTCTAGAGGCCCGATGCACAAAATACCTGCAAGAGTAGGCCTTCCTTCCCCTGGCTGCTGACACTGGCACTCAGGACCCGGGCTTCCCTCGCAGCCCCATCTTTGTCCAGAAGATCGTCCAGAAGGACATTTGGTCTAATTAGCATATTATGCTCTTATTATTATAGATATTTCTCCTTTAGCTTGAGGAAATATTTGAGAAAAATATTCAAGTTGAGACCAAAATCTATCAATATGAGAAAACAAATACCAACAATAAATAAGTTCCTGGAGACAACAGATAATGCAGAAAATAGAATATGTTGAGAAATGTAATTTGTGTCCTCAAAACTTAAAAATTTGGGACTTTATATGAAAATGTTACAAAGATCATCAGAAAGAACTATAGAATTCAGTACCAATTAAGAATTCTAGACAAAGGGAGAAAATTATCAAAACAATAAAACAAGAAAATTCTCCTTATCTGAAGGATGCAAATTTTCAGATTCATGGATAGATTACCCAGTATAATGAAAATAGGCAAATTAAATATGATGTATTATTGTTTCTTCTTTTGCTGTCATGTTTAGAAACCTTTACATTCAATGGTAAAGAGAAGTAATGCCTAGTGGTGCTTAGGGGCTAGGAAATAAGCATTCATACACTTTTTAAAAAATAAATATTTTATTGATTTTTTACAGAGAGGAAGGGAGAAGGATAGAGAGTTAGAAACATTGATGAGAGAGAATCATTGATCAGCTGCCTCCTGCACACTCCCCACTGAGGACGTGCCCGCAACCAAGGCACATGCCCTTGACCGGAATCGAACCTGGGACCTTCAGTCCACAGGCTGACGCTCTATCCGCTGAGCCAAACTGGTCAGGGCACATTCATACACTTTTATGTGCTACTATGAAGTGGAATAGCTTTTGTGGAGGGAAGTTTATTGATTTTGCAACATTTACTATTTGATCTAGGTTTTCTATTTGTAGAAATTTCCCTAATAAGACAATTAAGGACATACACAAAATTTTAATCTCTGGCGATAGTCTTTGCATTATTATTTAGTAGCAAAATATTGAATATAAATGTCCTATGGTAAGACCATGTTTAAATAAACATTTGTTCTTTGAGTTGCAATGCAATGTTATAAATGTTTTTATTTGTTGAGAAATATATTTATAGAATATTTTTGTGCAAAAGATTACAATTTTTTATTTAGTGTAATTCTTTTCTGGCATACCAATATATATGAAAATTGCAGATAAATAGAAAATACAGAGAAGCAAAAAGAGAAATCTTTATATATGCACAGAAAACAGGCTGGGTTGTCATTCACCGAAATAACTGATTATTACTAAGGGTAGATTTTGATAGAAACCCTGTTTTGAAATTGCAGCTCTTTTGCACTTCTTATGATTGGTGAGATTTGAAGGGCAATTGTAGAGTCATCATTTCTTGATCTTGCCAGTTATTTTCAGAGCCATTCTTTGGGCTTCAGACATAAAACAAGGTCCATAATCCTGCTTCACTGCTTTGTTATATGAGGTGTTATTTTAGCCCAGGTTTCCCTGAGGGAACCTGAGGGGTTGAGATGTGAGTGATCTATGGAACAGGAGTTCAAGGATCAGGAGGAGTGAAAAGAGAAGTTGTGGAGTAAGTGCAGTGCTGGGTAGTTTGATTCCTTAGTTTTTGGGACTTTCTAAGAAGCCATATGGAATGGATGAGGGGAGGGACACAATGCATTTATCTTGGTCAATGGTTGCCTCACTTCTGGGCTGACTATCTTGAGTGCTAAGTAGTTCTTGTGGGATTCAACACTGTGGTATTAACAGCAAAGCTCCAGGGAGGGAAGCTGAAGGTGTGGAGTGTTAGAGCTGGTTTCAGGTTACAGGATGGGACACTTCCAAGCTTCCCAGAACCACTTACTGATGCTCTAGCTGGAGTAAGAGCTGAGGTGTCTAATGCCTGATCTTGTACTAATGCAAAATTGAATGGCAATGTGTAGTAATATTAGATGCCAGCAATGATTGTGTATCTAAATATTTTTTATATCTCAGAGGCTTCCACAGGAGAAAGTAAAACAGATTTCTCTCTCATTTTCAGAGGGAAGACAAGTAGAGCTTAAAACTTTTAGTGTTTTTTGTTTTACTTAGCTATTAATTCAAGATTCTTTACTTATATCACTTCATTTAATTCTTATGGCAGTTCTAAAGTACATTTTGTTAACCTTGTTTTTTTTTTTTTTTTTTTTTTAATAGATGGGAATGTTGGCTAGAGAAGTGAAGACACTGCCCAACATTATAAGATTAATAAGTTTCAGAGCTTAGATTTAAAGACTTGTCTTACTCCAATAAGGTTTTGGTGTGTGTGTTGGTTTTTTGTTATAGCACCCTTTTATTAAAGTCCATGTAATTATGTCAGGTCGCCAACCCTTCTCAATTAGTTTCTTATTCTAAAGGTCACTTGCATATGTTCCTTAAGCCCACTAGAGGTCAGTATTGGGTTGATAAAGACAGGAGCCTTCAGTTTTTGATTCACATACTTTTAACTTTTGAGTGTTATTGCTAGGCACCCTTGGTAGTTGTAGTTCACAATAAAACTTTATTTAATTATATATAGTATTATAATAATTAATTATATGTGTATATATACATATATATAATGCCTCATAGAAACTCTTCAAGAGCTGTAAAACATTTTTAGGATAATAGTTCAGATTAGGTAATTCTTATGGGTTTTTGGGTTTTCTCTCTCTTCTAATAGGTAGGAGAATATACAAACACTGTCTTTTGCAGATAGCCCTCTCTTTTACTTGGCTATATCTTATTTGCTCATAGATTTCCTTTGTTATCTATTGCCTTTATATAGTAATCATTTATCCAAATTTAGTGTATATATGTGTCATTGAATCTGGGCTTTGTGGATTCTAAGAATGATAAATGGTGTTTCTTAGATGCAAAGATAGAAGAATCACGTACTGAAATGTGGTACTATCATTTGTTTACCTGGCTATCTGGCAGGTTTACTGAACTCTTCTCCATCCTGCTCTCAACTTACTATTCCCATGATGCCTACTATTTGGAATGATCCCACCATCTAGTCATCAAGGCCAGAATACTTAGAGTTATTCTTATTTCCTTCCTATTTTTTATGCACTACAATCAAATTAGTAAATTATGGTGCTTCTACCTTTTATATATCTGCTGATGCCTTAATTCAAATCCTCATCATTGTTATTGGACTATTATAGTGATTTATATTGATTTTCTTGTTTCTAGTCTCTGTCTTCTCCCAGTTGAGCACTCCTGTGATCCTAGAGGATTTGTCTGAATTGGAAAGCTGATCCTTGCTTTAAAGTAATTCCCTTGCTTACACTCTTTCATTGTTTCTCCATTGCCTACTAGCTAATGTCGAAACTGCTTTGTATGACATCTTTATCGGTGAGTTCTTCATAAACTATGTTCCTATACAAAATTACTTATTCCTTGGGTAGATAATGTTATTATTTCACACATAGTCCTTTCTCATGCTATTTCCTTTTTCTGGAATGGTCACCCTTTCTACTTAACTATCTGGAAAAATTATATTTATATTTTAAGAGCATGCTACCTGTTCCTTTGTAAAGTCTTACCTGAGACCCCTTCAAGCAGCTCTGATTACGTTCTTTATTCATCCACTGTCCTCTATATTATTTCTATTATACTTTTGTGTAATCTGCTTTCCATAATAGTTTGATGTGAGATTCATGAGTCAGAGACTCTTTTTCTTTCTAACTCAGTGTGTAGTACAATGCCTGGTACCAAGTAGACCTTCAGTAGATGTTTGACTGAAAACAGGAATACAGAGAGAAAGCACCATAAATTAGGGCAGTGAGAGGAGGCTTTCTAAAGTCAGAATAATTTAGTTGGGATTTGAAGGAAAGGTTAGAGTCAGGCAGAAGGAGGTCATTCATTAGAGATACAGAAGTGGCAATATACCTAGTATATTATGAGGTAGAGTCTTATTCAAGTGGAAGATTCATAATGGAGATATACATTGGAAAATTAGGTTCAACTTCCATTATGTGGAGTCTAAGTGATAGATGTGGAGTTTGGATTTGTACTTGTTTAACCGCTCCCCCCCCCCCCCAGCCCCCTGCAAATCTCTCCCATGTTTATTTGGTGTGATGAATGATGTGAGTTAGGAAGAGCCTGGCCTGGCCGTAGTAGGCAGGGGAATTATAATGAGAAGGTGATGAGTTCCATTTTAGGTATGTGGGCATGGAGGTGATGGTAGAGCACCCAGTAATAACAGGAAGCTGGAGATGTGCTATTTGATCTTGGGAAAGTGGAAAGAGTGGTAAGAGAAGAGGGCTTGAGGAACACACCTTGCTTAATCTTAACTAATAAAAGTGAAATAGTAAAATTAACCGTTTCTTCGGGACGGGGTAAGCCACGCTTACCAGCCAATCAGAGTGACTGTATGCAAATTAGCCCAGCCAACATGGAGGCCGCCACTCACGGACCTGAGTAAATGTTTAGGCAGCGTCCGTTGCAGCAGGAGCAAAAGCGAAACTGTTTTCGGCCCTTGGCGGGCAGGCTCCGAAACATGTTTGCAATAATGTAACAATCATAGAATCCTCCAGAGCTGAAGGGAACAGCAGGCCTGGCCTGACTTACTAAGAGTAACAAAGTCTCATTATAGACGCTGCGCTGCGAGGTGAAGCAGAGAGGAGGTTTCGTTACCTCAGCCCTCCTCAGCTTAAAGGAATAGCATCAATTATAGAAGATAAACAAACCCCAGAAACCTGCGTCCAGTCAGCCTTGCTGGGACATTGGGTCAGTGGGAGCTGTGGGTAGCCTGAAAGCCTGAAAGCGCCAATCAGCCCATCACCCAGGCTGGCCATAACCCAATGGGGTGAGGGACGTTCCTAGGGGGCTTGGCCAGCCTGGAGACAGCCATCAGTTCCTCACCCAGACTGGTCAGGCACGCCAGCAGGTGGACATTCCCAGAGGGGTCCCAGACTGTGAGAGGGCACAGGTGGGGCTGAGGGACCTCCCGAGTGCACAGAGTGGCTGCAGGGCGGAACAGTGCAGGACCCAGGACCGGTGAGTGGGAAAGAGGCGGTAGGGTTGGCAGCCTGCTTGGCAGCTGCCCAGGCCCTTTGCTGGGCACCGGGGAGCGGGTAAGAGGTGGCGGGGGGTCAGCAGGAAAGCAAGGCTGCAGGGGCCGGGGGTCTGCTTGGCGGCTCCCCAGACCCCTTGGGGGGCACTGGGGAGCTGGAAAGCAAGCTCTTGGGGGCTGGGGGCCTGCTTGGCGGCACCCCAGACCCCTTCCGGGGATCAGGGAGCAGGAAAAGGCTGGCCTGACCATGAGGCAGGGTTTTCCCTGCTTTCTGGTGGCTGGAGGAAGATGGGCAGTAGGCAAGCTTGGGAGGCAGACAGCACCCAGCCCTGGCCACAGCTCAATAAAGAGAACAACATGCAGGGGAGGGCAAGAGTTTGAGAGATCAACATAGAGGGGGTGCCTGCTCCAAGCCTCGATGGTGTGCCTGGGGGCAGGTCCCCAGCAGGTAGACACACACAGGAGGACTGCTCAGAGCCTCAGATGTGGCTGGGGGCAGGTCCCCAGTGGCAACACACACACACACACACACACACACACATACAAAAGGCGCCTGGCAGACTGGGGCCATCATAGGACATCCACTGAGGGGTTCCAGACTGTGAGAGGGGGCACCGGGCTCCTAGTTTCTATATATTAGGAAACCAGAGAAGAGTGTATATGAGGGAACCTTCAGGAGGAGCTGGTTAAATGTGTAAAAAGTTTCAAAAAACAAGAATGAACTAAGAAAAAGAAAACACCTAAATGTTCTTTAAGGTCTAACTGCTACTTGTGTGCTTCATATCCTCCTGCCTCCACTTCAACCCACGTGGCAGAAGGCAGCTGCTTCTTTGGCTCATGATTATAAAGGTTGTCTCTGGAGGGACAGAATATATGGTTTTGGGGATATGGCTTAGAGTGTTAGGAGAGAGCTCTGAAGGGTATTTATTATTGCCCCCCCACCCCCCAAGGGCTTTTTATTTTAAGATATATGTATGTATTTATATGTCAATATCTATATTTACTCTTCTCCACTCTTGCCAGTCCCATACTCACATTCTGAATAGCTGATAATTTTCATTTGCAGCCATAATGGCTAACATCTGAGGATTTATTTCATTGTTCTTACCTGCGATGCAGTGTTTCTAACCTGGCTGGTTCCTGCTTAGCAGCTCTGCCCTGACTGCTTTTTTACACACCAGAGAAGGCTTGATAATGCTAACAGAGACGCCAGGTTCCACGGATCTTTGGAATAGTACTCGAAATGCTTTCATTTCCAACATAGGGTTTGCAATCGTCATTAGTGTTCTTCCAAAGTGATGTGAAAACCAGATACATAGCATCTAAAAGGAACAGGCCATAGGAGATTTAAAATTAAGTGTGGCTTCCCTTGATTACTTTGGATACACTGGTACTGTTTTATTG
This sequence comes from Murina feae, assembly GCA_004026665.1. Classification (NCBI taxonomy): domain Eukaryota; kingdom Metazoa; phylum Chordata; class Mammalia; order Chiroptera; family Vespertilionidae; genus Murina; species Murina feae. The sequence continues at coordinate 5,053 of PVJC01050517.1, read as the reverse complement.
ATTGTGATAGAAAAATAATTAACTTAGGAATCAATGAAATGAGACCAACTATGAAGAAAGGTTTTGGTATTGCTGTACTGAAGGAGAGAACAGAGTCAGCGGACAAGTGGTCACTCTCTTGTTGAGGGCTTGCTTTTCAAAGTATAAAAGCTTTAGGAAGTTCTCCCTTCCTTTGTGCCTCCCCAGAGTTCTTGATCCCTTTTTGTGTGGGTTGCATTAAAAGTGAGGGGGAAGAATTTACTTTTGAGAGGAAAAGAAAGAATATTGTATCTAACTGTATCTAATTTTAATGCTTAAAAGATAGGTATGTTTTATGTGCAAACCTAAATTAAGTGTTTTTGAATGCCTTTTGTAACTCAGTTTGTTACCATTTTTATGTAAGTCAAAGCAAAATATCAATGAGTACTATGTAGAGAAACAAGTTTGTCCATTGATTCAAATCTCTGGAATGTAGATTCTTTTCATTTTCTTGGCAGAAACTAGCTCACATAGTTCAAGTTTTTCTCTGTCCTATTTATTAACCAGTGCCTGGACTAACATCTTATACTTAATATTTCTCTGGAATTCCTTAATTTCATTCAGAATATTTGGAAATTGATTTTCTCCTGAACTAAAATCCTTTTGTCACTGAGAAGAAATATCATATATTGATTAAGGTATATATATTCTGTCAAAATTCTCAAGCTTTATATTTTAGGATGACATTATTATTAAAAAAAGGAAACTTCCATTATGAAATACTTTTGGAATATGCTGGGTTAAATCAAAGAAGTTTTGTAAAAATGAACTTCTCCCTATTTTTATTCTGTTAATAAACGTTATATGTCTATAAGAAGGCTACCTGATATGCAGTGTTTCCCATTCATTTGATCACAGAACCCTGTTTTTTGGGAAACATGTTGCCGTGCTTTGAGGGACTGTTGGAATAGTGGGAAGATCACTGATGTGGAATTTAGAGGGTCACATTTTCAGGTTCTGATTTATTGCTTACTAGATCCCATCAAATCCTTTGTCTTCTGGCCTCCGTCTCCTGAGTGGGGACTGAGGTCACTTCTAGCTCTAATGCTGTCTGGTTTGGTACTTCTGTTGTTGACCTTGGAAAGTGACGCTGCCCACCTCTCTGTATCTATTGAAACCACACCATCATTTGAGTCTATTTTATTAAGTTGAGGGGATTACACTTCCTTTTCTTGAAGAGTTCAGAAGAAATTCTTTAAAACTTTGTTTTCCATGGATTAAGGTCATGTTGGATTAGTTCAAATCACTCTATTAAGATATTTTATTTTTAATTAGAAGAATTGTGTTGATCTCTTACATCCACACAACTGCTTTTAAGAGTCTCCTGAGCTCTCCCTGACCACAAGGTTTCAGCATGACATTTATTTATCTTGTACTAATCTCTTGGCTACTTAGAGGAAAATGGGTAGATTTCATTTTTGTGATGATTTAGTGGGTATATTTGAAAAGTATGATGATAATACTGTATTGACTCATGGATTCCACCCCCCCCCCCAGTGGAAACTGGGAAAACGAATCAAGAGGTGTAACTTCAGAGTTAAAAATGTATACATTAATATATTTGGCTGGGTCTAAACCTTCATGTATTAAGGTATTCTGTTATGTTTTCTTTATGATACCAATTTGTTGAAAATGAGTTTTTTGAATGCTTAATTGCTTTTTTCTTTCTTTTTTTCTTACTGTGTGTGTGCCTGTCTCTGTCCTAGGCCCAGCAACAAAGAAACCTTGATAGTATCATCTTGCAACCACCAAGAATAGGCAGCAAGAGAAAAGCTAAGAAAGACGCATATACAATTTTTGATACGGAGATAGAAAGCACCAGCCCCAAGTCTGAACAGGATTCAGGAATTCTGGATGTTGAAGATGAAGAAGATGAAGAAGAGGTAACTAGCATTTGAACTGGGGATGTGAGACTGTTGTTAGGTTTAAATACCGTATGTTTGAGATGTGATGGAGAATCTATTCATTTAATACAGCTTTTGTGGTATTCTGGAATTTAATATTATTTTAAATACAAATAAGCTCTAATTTAAGGAAATGAAGATGCACTAAGATATCTTAGATTTTAATTCTTTAGATTTTTAAATGCACTTGTCCATTTCTTATGTTTCAGAGTTTTTTTGATTGCATACTGACTGGGTAGGCACTACATTAAGGGAAGAGTAGAGTTCACCTGACCAGGAGAGAGAGACCTAGGTGGCCTCCACTGAAACTAGAAAGGGGTCTCTGGAGACCAATAAAAGATGATATAAAAGTGGGGAATGAACACAGGAATTTCTTAGCCTTGAGTTACGGTTCAGATTGAAGTTATAAAGTTGAAAATACATTTCTGGAGGAAATAAATGTATGAGCTATTATAGAGAATCCGGGAATTTTGTGACATGTCCATAACCTCTTAGATTAGATCTGTGTCACTTTCAGGTAAAGAATAAGATTAAGTGGCTTACCTAGTGCATATTTTTATATCCTTTTTTGTTGTTGGAAGTGTATTTAATGTGTTTTTAAAAATAAAACTCCCATGACATGAGATTTCCTGTTAAAATGTTTTTGTAAATACTTATTTGTATAATGGGATTAGTTTCTCTGGGAGTCTGGTGGTTGTAGCATGATCATTGGAGTCAGACAAATCCTGGCTCTATCATTTTATTTTTTTAAAAATTAGCAAAAAACCCCATTCATTTACTTCTGGAGTATTCAGTGACATGTGCTAGGAACCATTTACTCTTATACTCAGTTAATCTATTTGCCTTTAAGTACTTGTCTCCTTTTAATTGTTTTATTTCTCCACATAAAACTGGGCTCACTGCCTTGTCCCCTTCCTTGTACTTTGCTATACCCTCACTACTCTCCTTACGCTCCTCTTCCTCCAAATTGTTGCTGTCTAAGTTCATAATCTTAGGTAATTGTTTAATCTGTTGGCACTTTAGTGTATTCATCTATCGAGTCAAGATAATATTCTCTGCCCCCTTAGGTTTGTACAAGTGCCTGTCATAAAAGCTGGTTTATGTAAATGTTAATTTATTCCCTATTTTCATTACTCTTCCTTCCTTACTTCTACTAAGTATCACTAATGTCAGTATCCCTGTCCTTATTATTATTCCTCTTTCATGTCAAAAATCGAATAGCCATGATTTAAACTGTTAGGGCTGAAAAGCAAATAACCAAGTTAATTATGTGTCTAAAACATTTACGTTTGATAGAATGTCTGAGAGACTATCATATGTGTAAAGTACTATATTCTTATATAGTCATCATTATTGAGAGAACACAATATAAGTGAATAATTGCATTTAGAATTTACTTTATCAGGGTATGTTTATTGTATAAATGAGGTACATTAATAGTTACCAATGTGTGAAAATTTTATCGTAATCCCTATTATACTTGGGTAACAAGAACTTTTAATAGCTCTAAGAAATAGAGCTAAGAAAAGAACCAGATAGTTGCCTAATACCCATGGAAATAAAAGAGGCAGAGAAGACTTGATACCCTGAATATTTTCTAGTAATCTCCTTACCTGGAATGATTGGTACTGTAGATGTAGATCTACCCTGGAGACCAGACTGTCAGGTATTAGGCTCATCACTGATGACAAGTTACAGTAGTAGTACAATAAAGAATCAGTCTCAAGAAAGACCAGTTAATGCCTTTTATTTACATGTTGGGTACCTGTCAAGGAAATTACATTAAACCAGGCATTATGCCTTAAGGAAACAGAAGTTAGACATAATCTATGCTCCAGGGTAATACACACCCCAAAAAGATGCTTAGATGATAAGTTAAAAGATTGAAATATATACACAGTTCTCATATATCACTGAGAACCTTCTGGAAAGGAGCCATTCTTTATCACTAACTCACTGAATATCCTGAGCACATCCCTTTTAATTTTTGTGCCATATTTCTTCTTCATTTTATCTTCTAAGGCCCAGAGAAAATGAAGATGGTAAACTAGTAAAGTGTGTTGGGGTTCCTCACAAAGCAGTGATTCTCAACCTGTGGGTCGAGACCCCTATGGGGGGTTGAACAACCCTTTCACAGGGGTCGCCTAAATCCATCCTGCATATCAGATATTTACATTACGATTCGTAACAGTAGCAAAGTTACAGTTATGAAGTAGCAACAAAAATAATTTTATGCTTCGGGGTCACCACAACACGAGGAACTGTATTGAAGAGTCTCGGCATTAGGAAGGTTGAGAACCACTGTTAAAGGAAGTATTAGAAGAATGTGCTTGGAAGTTAACTTCTTAAAATGCTCCCATATCCCAAATCAAACAGAATTCACATTAGAAATTTGCTGATTGAGCTCTTACAACAAGAATCCAGCCCTGCGCTGTCATCTAATGGCATCCTATCTCTAAAAAATGTCTACTTTATATTTATTTACTTCTCAGTTTGAATCTTCTTCAAGAGCACATTCTTAATCTCAAACCTCATGTAGAGAATTGTTTATTTAGATGTCTCCAAACTGGTTTCTTGGCATAGTTCTTGCATGGTGTGAATAAATTCTTCAGATAAGGTCTTTCGTGACCCACTGTGACGTTCTGACCTTCATTCTTGTCATTCTTCAACAGACCTCATTGAGAGCAGTGTAAATAGTTTTCGAAATATTTTGACTTTTAAACTGTGGCATAGAATCCTGTAGGACAGTTGTTCTTAATCTACTTGGGGTAATATATTACTTTGAGAGTTTGATAAAAATATATGGAGTCTTTCCCCAGTAAGATGTACATATATTCATTTACAAAAAATTCTGCGTGGAATTTCAGGGGATTCATGAAACTCATATTGCCCCTAAGCCAAAGTTAAGGACCTATATCATAGGGCAGTACTTTTTGAACTTCAATGTACATAGGATCACCTTGTAATCATATTAAAATGCAGGTTCTGATTCTTCAGGTTGTGGGTGAGTTTTGGAATCTGCATTTTGAATAAGCTCCCAGGTGAGGAGGTGCTTCTGGTCTCAGAGCTCACTTTGAGTTGCAGGTATATAGAAGACCACAAAGAAGCATTTTAAATGCATAAAGAAAACA
>PVJC01050516.1:0-11776 GCA_004026665.1 Murina feae | reverse complement strand
GGGTGGGCAGGTTTGCCCGCAGCTTAGCCTGGGGCACCACCACCGGGGCCTGGGCCCAGCCCTTGGCCTCCAGCCTCCCTGTGTTTGCAGTGGCGCCCAGGGCTCTGGAGGCTGCCTCCGCCACCATCTGCTTGTCCTGGGCGGTGTTCCTCTTTGCCAGGGCCTCTCCCCTCAGGACCTCCAAGAGGGGCTCCACCTCATCCTGGTTGGGTTTCCTGGAGGAGCCTGACCTATTGAGGCGAGATATTAACTTCTGACGATGCAGCATCTCGCCACAGCGTGGTCCAGAGTGGGCCCTCGGGTTTCCAGATTCCCTTCTGTGGTTTGCCTCCCGGATTTTGGGGTCAATTTTGCTGGGAAAGTCTGACCTGAGCAGCTGCAGGGAGGAGTCCTGTACTGCCTGTCTTGACTTTTCCCCAGTGGCTTGCAGGTCCCCTGTGGTGTTCACTGCCTGCAGGGTGCCCTCTGGCAGCTGTTCTGGTTGCAGGAGGGCTAGGGAAGGCAGGTTTGATGGAGGGGAAAATCCAGAGTCCATGCTCCCCTTGCCCGGGTCTCTGGAAACCACCGTCAAGTAGGAACTGACATCTGGGACGCGGCATGGGTGCAGCTCGCAGCTCTTGATGGAAAGGGTGGCCGATGACACTGGCTGGGGCTGGAGCTGAGCTGCACCCGTCTCCTTGTCTTTGAAGGGCCAGGTGTTGGCCGGGGAAGCCTTCAGCGTCAGCGCTCTGCTGGCCAGGCCCTTGATGGGCACCGCCGTCATGGGTGGTACTCTAGTGGGAAGTGGCCCTGTGGTCCTAGATGGACATTTGGACACACAGGGCCTATCCCCGGTGGCGCTGGACCCAGCTCGCTGGGTGTGGGCAGTGAAGCATGTGGGCTTCTCTGGGCCAGGTGTCATCAGGCCCTTGCCCACCACGCTCAGCTCACTGTCCTCTTCCCAGGGCCAGCCCTGCCACCCGCGTTGCCAGCTCCCCAGTGCTGGCCCTGGTTGGCCCCCGGGTTGCCAGCTCCCTACCACAGTTGGGGTGGGTTGGTGTCCATCCTGCCAGGTCCCTGTAGGCTGTCCATGCTGGCTCCCCAGATGTCCAGGTTGGCTCCCTTGTTGCCAGGTGACAGCTGCCTGACCTGGCTGTCTCCCTCGCCGCCAGGGACCTGCCACCTGCCCGGGTTGGATCTCAGGGCAGGCTGGCACTGAAAGTTGTCTCCGCATCTTTCAGTTCTTCACACTCAGTTCTATACACAACAATCTCTCTCCACAACAAAACACACTCCAAACACACACACACACACACACACTCACTCACTCTCTCTCTCTCTCTCTCTCTCTCTACTCAAAAGTCTCTCCAATCTTCTACTAATCTGTGTACTCGCTTTCACCGAAGTGAATGCAAGAGCAGGGCCAGTGGGCCTCCTTTTATAGGTGCACCCCTACTGTGACGAGGCAGAGGGGCAGAGCCAACTGGCATCATAGTGGGCTTTGGGGTGGAGCCACATGACAGGATTAGTGGGCTTTGGGCCCAGGGTGTCTGTAGGTGTGCATGTGTTGGTGGAAAGCCCCCGTGCCTAGCAATGGACAATTGTAGGGTAGAAGCTCATCTCTAGGGTAACCATTCATTCCCTAGCATAATGTTGGTCCCTTGGAGTGTGTGCGCTTTGGTGTAGGAACATTTTCTTGAAACAAAAATTTTCTTTAGTTCCTATGGCGGGCTTGGCTGCTCTTAGATTTAGCCCGATAGGTGGGCCTTGAGGACTGAGTTCCTGTGCAGGTCAAGGACCGCCTAGGTGATGCCGGACTCGGACTCCAACCTGTCATTGGGGCTCATGGTCTTGGTGCTGGATCTTGGCTTCCTCATTCTTTCTTCTTCCCTCTTCAATTTTAGAGAGAGGAAGGGAGAGGGATAGAGACGGAAACATGGGTGAGAGAGAAACATTGATTGGCTACCTCCTGCATGCCCCCTACTGGGGATTGAGCCCACAACCCGGTCATGTGCCCTGACTGGGAATCAATCCGGTTACCTCTTCTTGGTTCATGAGTTGACACTCAACCACTGAGCCACACCACCCATGTTTCCCTTTATTATTCAGTACAGTTCATCTATTATGTATAGTCTTTTTAAAAACATGTTTTATTGACTTCAGAGAGAGGAAGGGAGAGGGAGGGATAGATAGTAAGGTCTATTGGCTGTCTTCTTTATGCCCTTATTGACGATTGAACCTGCTATTGGGGCATTGAACCTTCAACCCTGGCATGTGCCCTGACTAGGAATGAAACCAGTGACCTCCTGATGCATGAGACAACACTCAAATAACGGAGCCACACCTGCCAGCTGTAATATATACTCTCGACATTCTTTGGATTAGCTGGGAAGTAATGGTATTACCTGGGTAGTAATGGTATTACCAGGTAATATAATTTCTTTAATGATTTAAGCACAATTTTTTTTCTATTTCTTCTTGAGGGTGCTACACTAAGTACTATTTGTAGAAAATTGTCCATTTTATTTAGGTTATTAAATATATTTGGCATAATAATATGATTCTTTAATCCTATGCTGAATGTATGGCTTCATAGTTGTTCTAAATATAATTTTTGCCCCTTTGTTGTTTTCTTCTTGGTCTTTTCTAAGGAAATACACGAATTCATTCCTTTCCATGTTAAGGGCTCTAAGGATATTCACATTCAAATACTGGATCCATGCATTTGACTTGGTGCTCTTCAAATTCAGAGGGATTCTAATGACAGACATACTCGTACTAGGCGTATTTTAGAAGAGTTATGGGCTAAACTCAAGACTTATTACAAGCTGGCCATTCTGCTTATAAATAAGGACTGCTTTGCTCTCATACACTGCTCATATTTTGTATTTTCTGTTGTTAATTAAAAAGTTTAAGAGCATATGCAAAATAATGAGTTCAAAGTGTATACAGCCAAGCAATGAACTCATCGATTAGTTAATCCATTTATTCAACAAGTTTTTACCAGATATATACCATGTATCAGTTGATAGAAACTAAAACATTAGGCTTTCCCTCTGCCTCTCTTTAACTCAAGTCCTTGTAACATGGGTATATTAGGTATTTTTCTCTATTGGTGCTATTGTTTATGTCCGATTGATGTCACCTAGTGAGAGGATTATTTGCTTCATACCATTTAAATTGCGGGTGGAATCTGAGTAGCATATATATTTCTTTAAGTGAGTTACTTTTTCTGTTGAATCGCTGTCATTCCTAATATTTTCTGAGAGATTTGGTTACATAGTTATATCCGCTCACATGAAGCAAAACATTTTCGTTTTGAGAATACATAGTGTACAGTGGTATTGCCAAGATCTAGAAGTCAGTTGCCTAGTTAGATGACAGTCATAATTTTCAGTTTTAACCTGATGCAAATTACCTTTCTAGGGAATAACATTTGGTGGAATAGTGATTATTCTCCATTTTCAATGTCAACAAACTTATCTAAATATGCTTTTAAGACATTTCCTATTGAAGTGCCCATTTATATTTGCCTTTGGTGTTTTTCTTATAAGACTTTTGTAGAGGATTTCAGGCTTTTTAGAATTGAGTAGTTTTCAATCTAATATCCAACCAACACAAGTGGCCAGCCGGACCGCCCCCTATTGCAATGCTTTCATCAGTAAGTGAGATCCCTCAGCAGTGTTCTGTTTGGGGGTGATATGAAGTTTATAAAAATCCTCACAGCAGTTTATTCACAGAGTGACTATTATGAATATTTGTTGAGTATCTGCTGTGCATTAAATACAAGATACTGAGGAGATACAGGATTGAGCAGGACAGTTATTGCCCTCTTGGGATTACATTATATTGGTAGACTTTTTTATCAGGCAAATTCACAGCACAGATATAAGGGTTATGATAGGTTTAATATAAGTGCTTATCGAGCATGGAGGACATGAACAGAACCCAGACTTGGAGATTAGAGAAGGCTTCCTGCAATAAAGCTTCTCTGTGCCCAGACCTGCAGAGCAGCACTTAGCTAGGTGAACATTTATCCAGGTTATAGACTGGGGGTTGGGAGTTCTAAGCAGCATCAACACAAACAAAAACAAAAAAACAAACCATGTGGAATGGGCTGAGGTTACATGGACCAGGGCATGTTTAAGGAATTCAGTTTTCAAAAGTTGAATTGTAGTGTGTACTGGATGAATTGAAGCATTTCAGCTTAGGACACGGGTCTGTCCCACTTTTGTGTCATTTCCTTCTTATATGCTGTAACTCAGTGCATGCCTAAAATTCGATCTCCACCCTTTACAGCAGCTCTTTCCTACTTAGCACCAAAAATTAAATACATAAAAATGGCAAAAGGGGAAGTGTTTGGAGAAAAGTGGTGATTATTAGTGGTCTGTCTGGTGTAAAGGGCACCACATTTAGTATATGTAAATTCCATGTTGACTTTTTTAGCTCCAAGTTATAAAAACTTTACACACTAGCTCCGGGCCAAACAGAGTTTAGTATAAAGATACTGGTGTACTACATAGAACCCGAAGATAGGATTGTGGAGAACCTGGATCTCATGAATAAATGGGCAGGCACTCTCTTACTCTTTCATCTTTAGTTTTATTTTTTATTTTCTTTAATTCATTCTTTTTTCTGGCTCAGAATAACAGTCTCCATTTTTATAGATGTCATAGGTGCCAAAAGCTCCAATGTTAAACATATTAAAGCTCTGTCATCAGAGAGGAAATTTCTTGGCTGAAGTGACAAGAGTCTTGAGAAGGGATCCCTTGGCGTAGATTGAATCAGATGTCTACTCTCAGACCAATCAGTTGTGGCCACCGTCAATGTGGGTTGCTCTTGTTGGCTCCATTTGAATCTTGTTTCCTCTCTTGGACCAATCCACTGTAGCCAGGAGTATGGATTCATGTAAGAGTTAGAAGTTCTCACAAGAACCCTACCAATGAAGTGGAGAAAAATCCTGGGCAACCAAAATACAACAGTTACATTAAAAGTGATTGAAACGTCACTTAATTTCTCTAAATCTCAATTGGCTTTATTCTGAAGGAGTGTGAATTAGTTGTTGCTATGACTTTATATATAAAAAGCCAGCGACCAGAATATCATAACAATGTCCACTATGGTCAGCGAACTGGCCAGATCAGGGAGTGGATCTGGCTGGCCAACCTCCTTTCACTCCTTCCTCTGGCCAGCCTCACCCCTGCTTGACCTCTCCCACCCCTATCTAGGGCAGGGCATCTGGCCAACCCCCCTGTAGCCCTTCACCTCAGTTGCCCTTGCCCCTGTTGGCCTTCCCCACCCCATCAGCCTGCTGTCCCTCACCCTGGCTGGCACTACTCCAAATTGACTCCCAAACCCAATAGGGGCAGTCTTGCTGTCCAACTTTGTGCAGCCACTTCCCATGACTGGCTCTGCCTCTGCTAGGCCCCCACTACCCTGATTGCCACCCCTTAACACCAATAAGGGCAGGGCCAGTGGCCATCATCCTGTAGACCCTCCTCCAGATAAGCCTCACACCCGATGGGGCCCCACTACCCCAATCAGGGGTAGGGCCAGCTGGCCAACCACCTATGGCCCCTCACATTCCTGCTGGCCCCATTCTTGATGGGCCCCTATCTACCCCCCATCAGCCTGCGTCCTCTCCCCCTAGCCAACTCTGCCCCTAACAGACTCCCCCTACTTCAAGGATAAGGCCAGCAGGCCAAACACCAAGGGCCCCTCCCCCAAGCCAGTCGCCCCCCAATCAGCACCCGTACCCTGTTCAGGGGGGGACTAGACGGCCCACTACCCCCAGCCTGTCCCCACGGGTGTCCTCACCCCTGATCACACCAATGCCCACCCTCCACACACAAATGCTTGCTCCCCTCTCTGACACAAACACTCTTTAATCTCCTATAAATTGCTTGCCAGTCACACACAACATTCGCTCCTTACTCAAACCAAAGGTTCTCCACTCTGCCACCAATGCTCTCTGGTTGCTTTCACCACAGTGAATGCATGTGCATGGCCGGTGCACCTCCTTTTATAGGTGCACTTCCATTTGTGACCAGGCAGAGGGGCTGAGCCAACTGATATCATAAGTGGGATTTGGCCTCAATGTGTTCCCTGGTGTGTGTAGGAACATTTTTCTTGAAACAAATTTTCTTTAGTTCCTATGGCGGGTTGGCTGCTCTTAGATTTAGCCCCGTAGGTGGGCCTTGAGGACCGAGTTCCTCTGCAGGTCAAGGACCGCCTAGGTGATGCCAGACTCAGACTCCAACCTGCCGTTGGGCCTAACGGTCTTGGTGCTGGATCTTAGCTTTGTCATTCTTTCTTGTCCCCTCCTATAGCGCAGCTTCAGTGACTTTCTACACCACCCACACTTTCTTGTATATTTATAAATTGTTGGGGCATCCCTAAATCTTCTAAGCACCTACTTAGAAAAGTGGAATCTCCTCAAAGGAAAAGACTGAACCAGAAAAATGGGTATACTATAGCATATGCATAAAATTGAAATCTAAATGAGTTAGAATGTTATTAATGAGAATAACACTTACAAACATGAACAGATGAAGTGAGAAGACGATATGGTGTGATGTAATTCAACATTGTCATTGGGGATACACCTACATGTGTCGTCAAAAGTTAAAGAACTTCCTGTGAATGCAAAACACCTAATCCAAGGAAGTGCTTATTTGTGGAGCAAGGAATTGAGAAATGTCACTACCAGGCAGTTACAGGGGAATTCAGTTCTAGAGTCTTTTAAAGGACCAGGAACAATCCCAGGGAAATAATCATCTGAGAGCTCTCAGCTGCCAAGACTTCTAGCATCTGGGGGAATGGGTGTTCCTATCCCCAGTGGGGACAGGGAGGGGCACCACAGAACCCAATAAATCCTTGGTGCTCAAACTTGCCTGCACCTTAGAATCACCTGAGAGAGTAGCACATGCCCAGAGCCCAGTCTGTGCGCCAGACCAAATAAGTCATACTCTCCATGGAGCTCTTTTCTTAAATTTCTTTTGATTCATTGAAATGCTGTTTTTATTTTATTTTCTATTTGTTGCTAGAATGAACATTGAAGAACAATATTTGAAAATATCCACCTTGCATCCTTCACTTTCTTAATTTTCTCACATTGCCTATGTTCCCGTGTGCTGTATCAGTTGGCGCACCATTAAAGCAATTTATTCAGAATTTATCATGCCTGATCTCAAGAAGATCACTTCTTTAGAGATGTTAATTTGTGACAGTAATAATAGCTCGGATAATATTATATTAATCCAAGCAGGTTTTGTTGTTTTAGTAATATAAAGCTCACTTAATAAACTCCATGCTTAACAAAAAAATAATTAAAAATAGCAGTAAAAAGAACAATGAGGGAGAGTCCATTTATAATGCACTCTAAATATGTTAATTTCATATACAAATAAAATAATTCAAGAAGATAATTTCATCAAAGTTTTTTATTACTACCAATTTCAAATAAATCAGGCAAACAATGGCATAAACACAAAATAAACTAGAATAAAATAGGATAAAATGAAATAAAATAAAAGAGTTCTAATTTAAAATACTAATTCTATTAAATTGTCTATACTGAGTTAGTTTCTATTTAAAAGTCCATCCAATCTAATAAAAGAGTAATTTGCAAATTAGGTGTCACTGTGTCACAAAGATGGCCACCCCCATGGCCAAAAGATTGCAGCGCCAAGTCTGCCTCAGCCACGTCACTGAAGTGGTCTGGCCTGTTAGCTAGACAGGTGACTGAGGAGTGGGGAGCCCTAGGAGCAGAACAGGCCATCAGAGGGGACTGGGTGTCCCCTGCCCAGGTCAGAGGCCTTTGCCAGAGGCCTCAGGCATGTGCAAGGGTGGAGCTGGTGATCGGAGGGGGCAGGGGCAGAGCCGGTTATAGGAGGGGTATAAGGGTGCCCTACCCAGGCATAAGGCCTGGGTCAGAGGCCTCAGGCCTAGGCAGGGGCAAGGTCAGAGATTGCAGGAGCCTGGGCACTGATGGAGCCGGCAAAGCAGGTGTCTGGGGGCCCCTGCCCAGGCCTGCAGCCTTGGCCAGTGGCTGCAGGCCTGGACAGAGGTAGAGCTGGGATTGGAGGAGCAGGGATGAAGTCGGTGTTCGGAGTGAACTACAGAGGAAACACATTTTCTTAATGCTCATTGGCTAAGCTCCCTGTATGCCAGTGGTAATATTCTTAGTAACTTGGGTAATAAGAATCCAAAAAGGTGATCTAGGGTTTTTATACAACACTCCTGGAGAAGAAAAATGAAGGTCTACTGCTGGAGGGCTAAGAAATGTCATATCCTGCCCTAGCCTGTTTGGCTCAGTGCATAATGCCTCAGCTTGCTGACTGCAGGGTCTGGGGTTCAATTCTGACCAATGGCATGTACCTAGGTTGCAGGCTTCTCCCTGACTGGGGCCCAGGTTAGGACATATGCAGAAGGCAGCCAATCAAAGTGTTCCTCTCACTTTGTTGTTTCTCTCTTCCACATTCTCTAAAAATCAATGGAAAAATATCCTCAGGTGAGGATAAAATAAAAAGAAAGCAATGTCATGTGCTATGAAAGCCACATCCTGAAAATGCCTAAAGAATGTTGTCATTTTTTCATGGTGAAGGGACTGGCAACTGTGTTGATGACAATACCTTTGTGACTGCAGTGACTGGCAGTGTCTCCAGCAGCAGGGTGATGAGGCTGGTGGCTTCCCATGATCAGCCTGGTCACCTCCCAAAAAAGGGAGGCCAGACTGCTGTTGAGGCCTGATCCCCAAGAGGAGCAAGGAACGTGCCTAAGCCGTCAGTAGGACACCCCCTGAGGGCTCCCAATTATGAGAGGAGAGCAGTCTGGCTGAGGAACACCCCCCCCCCATTGCATGAATTTTGTGCACTGAGGTCCTAGTATATTTAAAAACAGTGGGAACAAGCTAATTAAAAAATCAAAGAAAAATAGAATACCTAATCTACAGTGAAAAATTGTGGATATTTAGTAGTAGGAAAAGTTTTCCTGACCAAGTTTATGCAACACTTAAATATGGTTGCAGTGGCCTGGAATTACTGTGCATCAGTCTTGGGGTTGTGGTTGGGAGAAGAGGTTCTTGGGGTCTTTGGAGGTCTGGGTTGTGCTGGAGGACTGGGATGTATCTCAGGTCTGGGTGGTACAGGAGGTCTCAGTTGTATTTGAAATCGATGTTGTATCAGAGGAAAAGGTTGTGCTGAAGGTTGAGATTGTGCTGGAGGCTGAGGTGCTGCCGGTGCTTGAGGTTGTGGTTTAGGACGAGGCTGCAATGGAGGCTGGTGCTGTTCCAGTTGTTTCTGTTCAACCATCAGGTGCTGCTCCTGCTCTGGTGGCCTGGTGTTGCAGGCAGATTTGGTTGTCCCAAGGCTCCCTGATGTGCTAGGACTGCGCTGCCTTGTCCTGGTGGATCCTGGAGCTGTGGGTGGGCAGGTTTGCCCCCAGCTCAGCCTTGGGCTCTCCTCCGCCGCCACCTCCAGGGCCTGGGCTCAGCCATTGTCCTCCCTCCTCTCTGCCTTTGAAAACGCAGTGGTGCCCAGGTCTGTAGAGGCCACCTCCTCGTGCGCCTTCCTCAGCGTCTCGTGCACCATCTGGGTGACATTCCAGTGGTTCTTCTTTCCCATGAACTCTCCCCTCACTGCCTGCAACTGCGACTCCATCTTTTCCCTGTCCAGGAGCTGACTTTTCAGTGAGGACCCTGATCTTGTGTAGGGAGACGCTAACCTCTGCCCCATTTGTAGCATCACGCCACATCATGGTCCAGTGTGGGCCCCGGGGTTTGCACGTTCCCTTCTGTGGTCCCTAGTGGGGCTGGTCTGGTTCACCACCTGGCAGCTGCTCAGGTGAGTTTTCCATCCACACTGACCCCAAAATCTGGTCTGCTGCCTTGTTATTCTCCGCCTGCAGGGTGCCCTGTGGTGGTAGCTCTTGCTTCAGGATATCTATGGAAGACACATGTTATTGGGGGGGAAATACTAGCCCATGTTCTCTTTGCCCAGGTCGTTGGGCCACACGAATGAAGGATCTGACATCGGGAACTCGGCATTGGTGCAGCCTGAAGCTCTTAAACGAGAGGATCCCTGAGGACACTGGCTGGGGTTTGAGTTCAGCTGCACCCATCTGCTGGTCTTTAAAGAGCCAAGTGCTGGCCTGGGAAGCCTTCAGTGGCACCGCAGTCATGGGTGGTAGGTACTCTGGCGGGAAATGGCCCTGTGGTTCTTGATGGTGATTTGGACACACAGGGCCTATCCCCGTTGGCGCTGGACCCGGCTTTCTGGGAGCTAGTATTGAAGCACATGGGTGTCAGCAGGCCCTTGTCCACCATGCTGAGCTCACTGTCCTCTGCCCAAGGACTGCCCTGCCTCCTACTGCTGGTCCTGGATGGCTCCCAAGTTGCCAGCTACCTACCGCAATCGAGGTGTGGTGGTGTCTGCCTTGCCAGGTCTCTGCGGGCTGTCCATGCTGGCTCCCCTGCAGCCATGTCCTCACTATAGAAGTGTGGGTTGGCTCCCTCTGTGCCAGGTGCCAGTTGTCTGACCTGACTGTCTCCCTCAGTGCCAGGGACATGCCACCTGTCTGGCTTGGATCTCAGGACAGGCTGGCACAGAAAGTTTCCTCTGAATCTTTCTGTTCTCCACACTCAGTCACACAATCACTCTCCACACAACCATCTACACACCCACAAATCACACTCACCTCACACCAACGTTCGCTCTCCACTCACACCAATGCTCACTCTCCACTCACACCAACGATCGCTTTGCAGTCACACAAACAGTCGCTTTCAACTCACACCAATTCTTGCTCCCCCCTATGACACTAACACTCACTCTTCACTCTCGCACAAATCGCTCTCCAGTCAAAACTCTCGCTCCTTACTCAAACAAAAGGCTCTCCACTCTTCCACCAATGCTCTCTGGTTGCTTTCACCACAGTGAATGCATGTGCATGGCCAGTGCACCTCCTTTTATAGGTGCACCCCCATTTGTTACCAGGCAGAGGGGCTGAGCCAGCTGATATCATAAGTGGGCTTTGGCCTCAATGTGTTCCTTGTTGTGTGTAGGAACATTTTTCTTGAAACAAATTTTCTTTAGTTCCTATGGCGGGCTTGGCTGCTCTTAGATTTAGCCCCGTAGGTGGGCCTTGAGGACCGAGTTCCTGTGCAGGTCAAGGACTGCCTAAGTGATGTCAGACTCAGACTCCAACCCGCCATTAGGCCTAACGGTCTTGGTGCTGGATCTTAGCTTTGTCATTCTTTCTTGTCCCCTCCTATAGCGCAGCTTCAGCGACTTTCCACACCACCCACAATTTCTCTCTCTTGTATATTTATAAATTGTTTGGGGCATCCCTAAATCTTCTAAGCACCTACTTAGAAAAGTGGAATCTCCTCAAAGGAAAAGACTGAACCAGAAAAATGGGTAAACTATAGCATATGCATAAAATTGAAATCTAAATGAGCTAGAATGTTATTAATGAGAATAACACTTACAAACATGAACAGATAAGGTGAGAAGACCATATGGTGTGATATAATTCAACATTGTCATTGGGGACACACCTACACGTGTCATCAAAAGTTAAAGAACTCCCTGCGAATATAAAACACCTAATCCAAGGAAGTGCTTATCTGTGGAGCAAGGAATTGAGAGATGTGACTACCAGGCAGTTACAGGGGAATTCAGTTCTAGAGTCTTTTAAAGGACCAGGAAAATCCCAGGGAAGTAATCATCTGAGAGCTCTCAGCTGCCAAGACTTCCAGCATCTGGGGGAATGGGTGTTCCTATCCCCAGTGGGGACA